>VUQR01011778.1:0-44883 GCA_015108515.1 Hemichromis elongatus
GTTATCTGGCTTCATGGATAGATAAGGTTGGGTGTCATCTGCATAGCAGTGAAAATGTATACTATGTCTTCTGATGATACTGCCTAAGGGAAGCATGTATAATGTAAACAGAATTGGTCCTAGCACTGAACCCTGTGGAACACCGTATTTGACCTTAGTGTATGAAGAGGACTCTCCATTTACATGAACAAATTGCAGTCTATTGGATAGATATGATACAAACCACTGTAGCGCAGTACCTGTAATACCTACAGCATGCTCTAATCGCTCTAATAGAATATTATGGTCAACAGTATGGAACGCTGCACTGAGGTCTAGCAGGACAAGCACAGAGATGAGTCCACTGTCAGAGGCCATAAGAAGATCATTGGTAACCTTCACTAAAGCTGTTTCTGTGCTGTGATGAGCTCTGAAACCTGACTGAAACTCTTCAACTTAACCCTTCCTATGGTTTCAATCTAGTGATTTACACTAATGTGCTGAAGCTGTCCTTCATTTCCTTACGTTTTGCTCAGAAAATGAGAAATACATGGAGAGATTTAATGAAATGTGTAAACATAACAAACACAGTTTGTACAACTCCAATAATGTGGAAACTCCATATTCGTATGACCATCTTTATTCCTGAAACCAGTCTGAACTCTCTTAGGCAGCTGTCTTTAAATATTCTTTAGTAGTAGCTCTCCAGGCTGTTTGGAAGATATTCAAAACTCTTGTTTGGATGTTGGCTGCCTTTTGTTCTGTTCTGTGTTAATGATTTCAATGATGTTGGGGTCTGGGCTCTGGGGAGGCCAATGTATGACCGATAGTGTGCACTACGTGTTTGTCTATCCAGGTATGGTTTCACTGCGCCGCTAGTGTGTTTGCATTCATTATAACACTAAAAAATGAGGCAATTGTCAGTTAGATGCTTTCCAGATGGTATTACATCCAGTCATAAGCCCAGCCTCAGGAGGTTACAAGCTAGCGTACACTTGGTGCCAGCCAATGACTGGATAATGGAAGTGTTGCATCAGGAGCTACATCTGGCATCATATCTGTGCCAAATCAAATATTTAGCTGCACCCACTGTGGGAATTTAACTTCCCAGAACATTTTTTTATGTATGTCAACTCAAAACAAAGCATTCATCTCGCGGCACTGCTGATGACAACTCTATGGTATTAGAGAGAAGCCCAGCACTCACCTATAATCAAGCACTTGGCAACTGTGGGGAGGAAGAACTCTGTTTTAATTGGCATATTCAGGCTCAGTGATGGTAGCCATCTGCTATGGCGGGTCTGGTGTTGAGGATAAACAGAAGACAAGAAAAGAAGAGCACAGAGAATCCACAGAAAGCTTTGTTTTACACATGGAGGCATGAATCCCAGAGTGCAGTTTAAAATACTGGTTGAAGGGAGTTTTAACATTAGTTACTAAACAGCATGACTTTATGAGTATATTAGTATGTTATCTGCTAATTTACAGTGTTAATCAGAAGCATTTCAAGTGTCAGGTCAATATATTTGGGTGTATTTTATGGAACAAGAGGTTCAATTAAGCTCTCACACTTGACATCCAAATGGCACTCTGTCTGAGCTCAGCACACCTGAACAGGTGACGTGCCATTCAGAGCGTCAGTGTTAGAGTAATGATGGTGGCATTAATGTAGGTGGGTGTAATGCCTCTAACCACAGGTTGATATATTTGGAAAAAATCAGGAAGTGAGCTGAAGAAAGCTGTAATCATGAAAACACACGTTTACTACGAGGTGGGTGAATCCCTATACATATGGTTCCTGCCTCAGTGCAGCTTCCACACATACAGGTTTTTGAATTACAAATTGACTGTTAGTTGAGTGTCTGGGGTATCAGCTAACAGTCATCATGTAGTATTTGTTTGTTTGAAACCCCACTACAGTCGATATGTAGCCCAAATAAGTTTGACTTCCTACAAACTTATTTGGGCTACATATCGACTGTAGTGGGGTTTCCCTGAAACATCACTACGATCCTGACTTCATCATCTGAAACATCCATGCTAGACGGAAATGCAGAAAGTGCCCCACTGTGTCTCGCTGCACAAGCTAAAGGCAGCATCTGTTTTTGTTGTTTACCGTTTGTTTTTCAATCCCAGGGGGTCTTGGATTGTCAAACACCATTTATGCGCGGCTGAATGAGATCATCGCCTTAGACGGCTCTATCGCCGTCACACTGGCTGCTCATCAAGCCATTGGACTGAAGGTAAAAATACAATACAATTACAGAGTTGTGTCTGCTATGTGGACAATCTGGAGGGATTTGCTAACACATTTGTGGGCTCTCAGGGGATCCTGATAGCAGGCAATGAAGCCCAGAAGCAAAAGTATCTGCCCAAGCTGGCCTCAGGGGAGCACATCGCAGCTTTCTGTCTGACAGAGCCTGGAAGGTAAAGAACACCGTGCACATGTCGCCCACAGTGTCCTCCTCTGTAGCTCCAACTCTGCTCATACAGCAGAGCGAAGCACAGTCTGATGAACACAAATAACACCCTTTGAACTGCTCATTAGAACAAATATCTGATCGTTCAGTCACAAGGCAGCGACTCAATATCAGAATCATTTAGGCATATAAACGCGTTCAAACCCAGCATCAGAGTGGGTAAGAAAGGAGATTTTAGTGGCTTTGAATGTGGCCTGGTTGTTGTATCTCAGAAACTACTGGGATTGTTTCATACAGCCATCTGTAGGGTTTAGTCAGGAAAAGAGAAACTATCACAGCTCTCTGGGAGAAAATGTCAGCAAACTGCAGTGAGCTGAAAGGAAGGCAACAGTAACTCAAACAAACACTCGCTGCAACAAAGGTATGCTGAAGAGTGTAGCTTTCTGAACTCTGTATGAACACACAACACTTAAACCTTGAAGCAGATGCGGTACAACAGCGAAAAACACAGTGTGTCCCTCTGAGCTAAGAAACAGAAAGCTGAAGCTACATTTCACACAGGTTTAACAAAGCTGGACAGGACAAGACTGGGAAAAAAACGCAGGCGGCGCGGACACCCAAGTTTTTGAAAAAGATAACTGGAGAACATGGTGATGTAGAATTTCAAAATTGATACCATAGGTACAGCTAGAAAACATCTCCCTGGTAAATGAACTGGTTCTTATAGCTTTCCTACTCTGAGCACTTAATACACACGTTCAATCACCCAAGGACTTTTTCTCAGTGCTATCTAACTAATATTCATACACATTCACACTCCGATGGATGCATCAGACAGCAACCTGGGGTTAGTATCTTGCCCAAGGATATTTGGCATGCAGAGTGAAGACTGGGATCGAACCACCAACCTTCGAGTTAGTAGGTGACCCACTCTACCATCTGAGTTAAAGCCACCCTGGTGAGCTCGACCTCAAAATCAGATGTCAGCTTTCCTACATTATTCTACAGTTGCATCTACTGGGGGGCTGTGGGGTAGCCTTGCAACTGCCAGTAGTTTCCCAGTGTGAAAGGAATCTGTTTGGTGTAAATGCAGCATCAGGCTCCATCCACGTAACCGGCTGGAGTTTACATTTTCAACTCAGCCACCTGAAAATAAGCGTCTTAGCTGATTCCATCTGCAGGTTCACTCTCAGTCACTGTTCAGCGTTAACACCTGCAGAGCACCAAACGGTGCTTAAACACGGTAGTCATAGGACTTAGGACACCCTACAGAGCACCATGATTACAGCCAAAAGCTTACTCAAGATAAAAACTGATGTCACGGATATTGAATCACTTCCCAGTGACTTTAGAAATACTATGCATTTATAGAGCTCTTTAACTATTTCCTTAAAGGTCGAATGTAATTCAGCTAAAAATAGAATAAAAAAAAATGTAAAAGGAGATCACAAGTTAGGCCCAAATTGTGGTAATTTTCTGAGCTTGGATTGAACTCCACAGCAACACCCACAGAACCCGCGTTCCCACTTTTCCTTCCTCTGGTTAGTACTTGGTGATGCAGGCTCATCGTGTTGTGTTTGCTTGAGCTGAACTAAACAGTGAGTTTGTTTTCAAATCACCGCGAGCCAAATCCATCCTTGAAAACCCAATTTGATGCATCAGCCAGCCTTAACACAGTGATGGCATGTACACCATGTGCCTGAGCATATAGCTGTCTTTACTCCGCTGATGCTCAGCCTGACTGTTACAGTGGCAGTGACGCAGCCTCCATTCAGACTCGTGCAACCCTGTCTGAAGATGGAAAACATTACCTGATCAACGGCTCCAAGGTGAGAGGACCCGTTTCCACTAAGTTTTACTCGAAACTTCGCCTCGGCCTCTGACTAAAGCTCGTGACTTTGAATCATGTCGTCAGTTCTGGATTTCAAACGGTGGGATGGCGGACATCATGACCGTGTTCGCCAGGACCGAGGTGGAAGTAGATGGTGTGAAGAAAGACAAGATTTCTGCATTCATTGTGGAGAGGGCTTTTGGAGGGATCACCAGCGGCAAGCCTGAGGACAAACTGGGCATCAGGGGATCCAACAGTAAGCCTTTCATCAACACTTAAATGCAGTTTGATAAACACTGGGCTGTTTCATGTCATTTATCTTACAATGCTGGGACTTTTTTTAGCCTGTGAGTTGTCCTTCGATAACGTTCCAGTACCAGTAGAGAATGTGATCGGAGAAATCGGAGGTGGTTTCAAGGTAAGCTCTAACACCGGCTTCATCCGTCTACACAATGGAGGTTCTGTAGGATTTGTAAACATGTGCTTCGTGTCAGACAGATCGCCATGAACATCCTGAACTCGGGGAGGTTCAGTATGGGCAGTTCCTGTGCTGGAATGATTAAAAAGCTGATCGGTAGGCACTCAGCTGTTGTTTTAACTGGGTAGCAGTTGTGAGTGTTTTAAGTTTCTTAAGTCTGGCTTTTCTGTCTGGCCTTCTGTAGAGCTGACGTCGGAGTATGCCGCTACCAGGAAGCAGTTTAACAAAAGCCTGAGTGAGTTTGGTATGATCCAGGTACGCTCTGCTCTTCCCTCACCTGGAAGCTTGTGACACTTTCCAGTCTGATCAGAAGTGACTAAATACTGTGGTTTCTATTGTTACTATAGGAGAAGTTTGCAATGATGGCCCTCAATGCCTTCGTGATGGAGAGCATGGCATACCTGACAGCAGGGATGATGGACAGACCAGGCGTTCCAGACTGTTCTCTGGAGGCTGCCATGGTCAAGGTACCACCTGGTCTGTCATCTGTGTTCACGTGAAACTTTAATGAAACTACTCACAGTGTGTGTCCCTCATCTTCGGTACAGGTGTTCAGCTCAGAGGGAGGCTGGATTTGTGTGAGCGAGGCTCTTCAGGTGCTCGGAGGTCTGGGTTATACTAAGAACTATCCCTTTGAGCGCTTCGTCCGGGACTGCCGCATCCTGCCCATCTTTGAGGTACTCACACACGAGTGTTTAAACACTGAGGGCTACATATAGTCTTGGTTTGTGCTAGAGTAAAACCTTATGTGTTTGTTTCCTTTTCAAAAAAATAAATCCCGCCGGCCCTTTATGTTTTTGCCCAGCCACAGTTGAGATGAACTGATGGTGGAATTGAACTCAGGACCTTCTTGCTGTGAGATTACAGTGCTAACCACCGTGCTGCCATTTTTAAAGTCCTTGTGTTAAAGATGCTGGACTGTTCAGCTGGTTCATTCTGTCAGCAACCACCAGGTGGCATACTTTCCTGTTGAAACAAAGCTCTTAATAGATGAAATTGAAGTAAACAGTTTATTATCATCTTTGGGCACTTTACAGAAAATATTCTCACTGTAACAGTCAGTCACACTCACTGTTACACACACACACATACACACACCTGAGGGGTCTAGTGCGAGGGATAATGAGAGATAACAGCTTTCACTATGGTGGTTATTGACTGTGCAGCTGAGCTCAGCTTGGTTTGTACGTTCTGTGATTAGAATAAAGTATAAAACCATTTTATGCATCACAAAATCAGTACATGTAACTTTACAGCTGGGCTTCATTTGTGACGTGAGTACGGTACGGCCCAACAAGCTGCACGTATACAAAACGTCCCCCTAGCAGAGAATCTGCATTTCACTTAAGACATGCAGTAAATTAAAGGAATAGTTAAACCGTCACCCTTTTTAAATCAAAGCATCGCCTCCTCACAGCCGAGTTCAACCATGGTGGTTACCTTGGTTGAAGAGATGGTAAAAAGAGAGCCGCTTCCCGTGACACAGAAAACTCTCATTGGATCTCGATTAGTGTGATTAATCATAGGACATCCCTCTGCTCTTGTGCCACAACATTTTTTGCATTAAGTGCAAATCCACTGTTTGCCCACAGGGTACCAATGAAATCCTGAGGATGTACATCGCTCTCACTGGCATCCAGTACGCTGGCAAAATCCTCACAGGGAAAATAAAGTAAGAATCTGAAGGTGCTGTTGAGGTTTAAAGGTTTTTGCTTTTAAGTCCTACATCAACCCTTCCGTTAGCCGTGTTGTGTTCACACTTGCTTTGAAAAATATGGAGCTATTTGCATGTGCTTAGAGGCACCTGGTTGTGTGCGCCCTCAGGGAGATGAAGAAAGGAAACATCGGTCTCGCCATAGGCATGGTCAGCAAGAAACTGAGGACCTCGCTTGGAGCTTCAGTAGACCTGGGCCTGACGGGGAAAGATGGAGTGGTGCATCCCAGCTTGGAAGTAAGAGACTTGACGTCAGTGGTGTGCGTTCTCTGCAGGTGTTAGTTGAGAAGTGTTTTTTGGGGGTTTTTGAGCTCTTCAATTTTCTGTTTCTGTTTGCAGAACAGTGCAAAGAAGCTGGAGCAGAACGTCAGCCTGTTTGGGTCGACTGTGGAGAGCCTGCTCTACAGATATGGAAAGGTAGCATTTGATTGATTCTGGGAAAACAGCTGTGGGGTTTTTCATGCTCAAAGCTTTCCCGTTTCCATGAGCAAATTTCCCATTTATCATGTGAATATATAAGTCGTTTCGTAATGATCGGCGGTGTTTGTCTGTTACACAGCTGCTTCAAGTTGTGTTTTGCGACTGTGCTTTTGTAATCACAGCTTTCTCCAAAGAAGCTATAAACCTTTTGGTAGCCGGATAGTTTTCCAAATCCTCAGTTCCGGTATCATTTGACTGGTTTGGATCCAACACGCAGACTTTCCTCAGAGGACTTAAATGTTTGCCAAGAGTTTGAATGTCAAGGTTCAGGCTGCTTACATATAAGAAAATAAGCAGTGAAAAGTTTAACGGCTAACAACACATGCAAATCATTTCTTCTTCTCTTTAATGATATTTTCAGGAAATTGGGACAAAGCTATTAAGGAAGATGGTCTCATTGGAGGCAGGGTGGAGGGACTGATGCATTTAAGTAGAAAATTGTTGCTGTGGATCAAAGCCTTGGCTAAATGAAAGCACTGATTGACTAACAAACCGTGCTCTCACAGCTTATGCTGTAATTGTACAGTAATGCTGAGTCCGTGTCATTACTGGACTGATTATCTGTAGTGTTACAATGCAGGAAAAGCTCATTCCTTAGCACTACGTGTTAACGGGCCCGTCAGCTCCAAGCTGCTATTTCCCTCTGAAATCTAGATGGAAATGGAAACTATGTCAGTTTGTTCATTTCATGAGTTTTATTCACATATGTTTTACCCATGGCAACAGGACAACAGTGAAGCTCAGTGCGAGTAAACACTGTGCTTCTTCAGTACGTCCACAGTGACTTGATCAGGTTTTCCTCGCTAAAATACAAAAGCTAAAGTTGAGGTAACTGTCCCTGACATGTCCCTCCTTCTCCCCCGTGATGATGTCAGACCATAGTGGACGAACAGCTCGTCCTGAAGAGGGTGGCAGACGTGCTGATCCACATGTACGCTATGACAGCCGTCCTGTCCAGAGCGAGCCGCTCCATTAGCATCGGCCTCAGGAATCACGACCACGAGGTTAGTACGCTCTGTGCACACTCACACAGTTTAGAGGTCTCGCACACCCAGAATAAATATTCATATTGAACTTGTTTGTTTGCCACAGTGAGAGCAGTGTTCCATCGATCCAATAGGATTTCTGTACACATCACTTCCTCTGTGTTTACGCTGTTTAAGGCTGACAGTAAACAGCTGCCTCACTTATCCCACACTATGAGTATGTTCACTGCAGAGCCTGCAGCGGCCGACTTGATGCTCAAGGTTACTTTATTATTTATATCTGTAGGTAAATTTGCTTTACAGAAAAATGATAACATTTGGCATCCCTTCACAAAACAAGCAAAGATGAGTCGGTGCAGTCGGTGCAGGTGTGTATCAGTGTTGGAAGAAGATGCAGCAGGTGAAGTTTTGAGCCATGTCAACCAGTTCTGGACAACGTTTAACATGAATGCTAGAGAACCGCTCATCCACATTTATCGTAAGAGGCTAAAAACAAAGATTAAAATCAACTCGTGTTCACTTGTCCAGCTGTCTCTGTAGGTCCCACTTTGAGTTTTCGGCCGTCAGTATGAGGACACGGTTACGTGTCGTTTCTCTTGGCAGTGTGTCCCTCAAACAGCTCATTGAAGGGGCCTAAACTGACAAACATTCTCAGTGTATGACGAATTACATTCAGCAAAGCACTTCCTCAGGTCCCCGGTAACACACGTGCCACACACACATGAAGTGGACCGGATGTTGAGATTCCCGATGTATTAGTGAGATGCAGAACCTCCCAAACATGCACTGCAGGCACACTGTGCTGCTGGCCAGACACGCAAGACTTTCACACAACTGCAGCATAAAGCAGGACATGTCTCTGCTCTTTGAGGTGAATTACAAATTCAGTTTAAAGCCTCGAAGCAAGCCGACAATCTACGAGTTGAATCATGAAACTTTGATTTTGAAGGAGGGAACCACTAATCCCGTATTGCATCACACAACCAACCTTGTCAAATTGAATCCTTTTTCATTTTTGTATTGTGTAATTGTTTTGAACACAGTTTGTGTTGTGTGTGTTTGATGTTACCAGACAAATTGATGTTTGTGGGGAGACTAGTTCGTTGAAATCACAGGAGCGCATGTCATCATTCACACATTTCACAGTCTAGCAGCTCATCAGAAGTTTACTTTGGACGGTTCCAGCATTACGGCTCATGATCAAAGTCCCTGCGGAGAATATGAATGGGATTTTTATTCCTCACTATTAGGCTCTATTAAATGGGATAATCTTATCTGGTGTGGTTTGTTTTAGCTGTTTTCACTTACTGCAGCACGGCGGTTCCTTCTGAAAACAATTAAAACAGCTCCATGTCTCCATTATTCTCTATTTGTGTTTTGTTTTTTCTTAAGCTTGCTGACGTGTTTAATTAGGCTTTTGATCAGCGTGTGTTTAGACTCGTTAAATGTTAAATGTAACCTGCCCTCACTTTTATTACTTTCACTTTACTATCCGATGGAGGTAAAAGCTGTGGGGCTCTGCCTTCATTTGAACAGCAGTTGTTCCCGGAGCAGATTTAGGTGAAGTGCAGGACGACAGAGTGCAAACACGACTGTAGGAGAGTCCTGTGTGTAATGAGAAACAGCGATGCAAAACAAAACCTCAACACAAAGACTTTAACAAAGAAATCCTTTAAACAGGGCAGCGATTGTTTCAGATGGGCAGCGCTGTGGTGTCTCTGCACTGTAGAGACAGCACAGCGGCATAAATGTGAGCGTGCACACGGTCCACCTTTGGTTTTCAGTAATTATGTGTACAATATTTGCAGACAGAGGTGCCAAATGTTTACATCTGTCCTGTCAAAATTGGATTCTTTGTTTACTGGTGTTCCTGTTTTAGGTTCTGCTTGCAAACACATTCTGCAGCGATGCCTTCTTTAAGAACAATTACTGGATGGTTCAGCTGCAAAAACGTAAGTACAACACAAAACGGTAATTGAGAACAGCACCGTGATCTGTGCGGGATTTTTTTTTTCTTCCAGCAACATCTTAGTACAAAAGACTTGCATGTGTTGTGGAATTCCCCCAGCAAACAGCACATACCAACACTGGAACCACCCGCTGCTTTTCATTTTCACACCATGCACTTTTTTTTAATGATCTCCAAGTAATGCAGGGCTAACCAGCGCCATGATCAAGCGTTGTGTTTACGTCTGATCAGAGAGCGCAGCTAAGTTTGTCATTCTCGTCTCAATTCGTTTCAGACTCTCCTGAGAACAATGACGCCAACATTAAGAAGATTGCCAAACAGGTCCTGGAGAACAGAGCCTACATCTGCTCTCACCCTCTCGAAAGAACTTACTGAGCTCTCCGCTGTGACCATAATACTGTTTCCTGTACTCTGATTGGACTATGTGGACCGGTCCCAATGATGCGTCTCCACTCTTGTATTAGTGTTTGTTATTACATTCAATTAAAACATGAAGAGATTAATATTAGCTGTTTTTAATTAATATTAACTTCAGTGGATCAGACTTCTACTCTGATGGCATTACATTAAACTCAATCCTAAGTGCTCTTTAGCTTTAATGCTGTAGTAAATAATTTTGCAAGATATTGGTTTTATTGAGCCTTTTTGGTACACCAGGTACAGTTCATTAGAGGCTGATGTTTCCTGATGTTTGATGCTACTTTTAAAACCTGAAGATGCTCTTCTCCATGTCTGTCAGAGGCAGGGCAGACCGCTTGTACACAAATGAATGCTGCTCACAGAATCCGCTGTAAGAGGCAGAACAAAGCATCTATTACTTCAGAAATCTTTCTTTCTTTCATTTCTCCAGAATCTGCCTTTTTAAACTGCACTTGAGCTCACTTGTAGTGGTACTTGCTGTACTGAGCGTTGTGTCTGGGAAAGGCGTTTCTTCCCAGGCTGCAGGCCATGCATGGGCCCGGAGCCAGAGGCACTCTCTCCTGTTCCTCTGCTTTGTCGTCAGCAGCGTTCATCACAGACAGTTGAGGAAAAGGCTGTGACACAAAAAGCAGCTGTTGGCTCAAAGGTTATCTCGGTTAAGTGCAAGCAGAGTCACGACGATGAAAGAAAAACTAGTATGCAAGGTGTCAACTAAAGCATGTGTAGGTTAAATCGTCTTGAAGTTGCATTTTTGTTCAAACTTTTGTGAACCTAATAAAGCTGAAGTTGGCGAAAAAACGTATGGGAAACTGTTATTTTATATGAGATAGCACCAACTACGCATGCTCCCCAAGTGGTGGACTTCAATAATACAGAGAACAAAAACCCAACAATCATATGACCCCCTATGAGCAAGCACTTTGGTGCCAGTGGGAAGAAAAAACTCCCATTTAACAGGAAGACACTCACTATGTGTCTATTAACACGTAATGAGTGAGAATGGTGACTGAAGAAAAAATACTCAGTGCATCATGGGAATCCCCCAGCAGCCTACACCTATTGCGGCATAACTAAGGGAGGATTCAGGGTCACCTGATCCAGCCCTAACTATATGCTTTAGGAAAAAGGAAAGTTTGAAGCCTGATCTTAAATGTAGCGAAAGTGTCCGTCTCCTGATTCCAAACTGGAAGCTGGTTCCACAGAAGAGGGACCTGGAAACTGATGGCTCTGTCTCCTGTTCTACTCTGGGAACTATATTAAACATTAAGAGTAGTATTTTATTAATATTAGATTGATGGATTGCATGTTCATGTATTACACCTTTACAGTTTATAGATGTGTGTTGCTGACCAAGCATTAGGTAATAATATCACTCTCTTGTCTGGTATGGTAACTCCACGGTCCCCCTTCCCCCCCAAAAAAGTGACTTCACATCTTCACATTGGTGGCCTTTTATATACAGTCTATGCTATCTGAAAGAGAGCCATGTAAAATATAAATGATTTATCAAAAAAAAAATTGATTATCCACAGTATTATTTCAGTAAAGCTGTTTATCATGAGAACATTATTATCCCTTGTAGCCCTTGAATAAACACACTAATGCAGGTCTGTGAAATAATTAAATACACATTTTCATGAATAGACACGTAGCTGCTTGTTTATTAAGTGCGTCTAACTTTAGCTAATCCAGTCACATACAAGAGTTCTGACTTTTCTTTCCCTTCATGATCAGTTTGAGTTGACATGTCTGCGTGGTCATTCTGAAGGCTTTTCATGTTGTGAGGCTGTACTCTTTTGTACTGATTTCTGAGTGCCACTTGAAACGAGTGGAAATGCTGTACCTTAAGCATCATGCCTGGTTTCCTCAGTGAATATTTCTTTGGCAGATCTTTCAGTATATCCCGAGTTCTCTCCAGGTTTCCTTTCATGTGACACTTGAATTGTTGGACGGGGCTGTTGTCTGGAAGAAGCAGCTTCTTCCAGCGGCTGTACTGAGCGTTGGCTGCTTGGAGCTGCTCCTGCTGTAGACGATCTCCTGAGAATCAACAGCGCACACGTTTAACTCTGTGGATCAACAACTCCAAAGAGTTCATCCTGTAAACTTCATACAGCTGATAAACTTAACAGGCGTAGTGTGGTTTTAGCTTACAACAGTGTTGGAAAAATATAACATGGCACACATTAACGAGTAACTCTGTACACTGCTGAGATCAATTAAGCTTCTGCCTGAACAAATTCATTCTCCAGCTCAGTGTGGGAGTGTGTTACTCAGCAGCAAAGACTTCTACTGGCTTAAATATCTGCCATCTGGAGCTTCAATCAAAATGGATCAATACTGGCCTTTAATACAGTGAAAAGCTTGCAGCCTAGACAGACGTAGGAAAATCCACTCTTAGATATTCTGTGCTTTGCTAGATGTTGGCTTTGAGACTATAGGCTGTAACTGTCACATGCTCCCATGTTTTTGTCCAGTTTTGTCTACTTTTAAAAAATGAAGCTGAGCCTGGTTTTCCCATGAGAATAAAGTTGCAGACAAACAGTTTGTGAGTGGAGAAAATAAAAGTGCGTCACAGCTACACTGAAGACTTCATAGACTGAAAAAGACATGAGAATTACAAACAAGAGGCCCAAACTGTGATATTATTACATGCACTAATGTGAATTCAACTAAACTTCATATGGTCTTGTGACCATGTGTGTAGTTCTCTGCCTCAATGTTTGGACATATGTATTTGAGGTAGGACGGCTACGTACATATCTAATTCACAGTGTCCCTGAACAAAACACATACATGAAATGTAAGCACACGTATGTCTCATTAAATATTACCAAACATGTTAAAGGCTCCTCGGTTCACATCACACTTCACAATAACTCACTCGAGCTCATAACTCATCTCATAGTGCTGAAATCTAAGAAATGTGTTTTTTGTTCGTGGGACAGATCACAGCTCTGCCTTTGTGCCACAGGAAAATAGTTCCATCTGAAAGGAGAGCCGTCTATTGAAAATCCATTAAAGATGTTGCCCTTTGTTGTGAATGTTTAAAAGCTTATTTGAGTGCTTTGTTGTGGTTTTTGTTAACCGACTCCATTTGGCGTTTGTTTATTTCTGTCTGACAACCTGCTGGCATGCCGGGATACATCATCCACTGGAACCACTGTGTCTGATTTCCAACTAATATTAAAAAGTATAATAATTCAATCATTATTACTGTACATTCATATAAATAGGTCACTTACAACATACTTTTTTCCTTAACCTAATCCTTGGGTGTTTTGTTTTCATCAGAATCAGAAAAATCACTTTGTCATTTGGACGGCTTTATATAAAACCTTGTGGTTTTATGACGTGCTTGTATACTGAGTTAGTGTCTGCATCACTTGTGAACTAAAGCATATGGGATTTTCACCATTCGCAAAGGTCAAAAAGGAGCCTCTTACACAAACCAGTCAGGCACAACATTATGAGCACCTGCCTAATATTGTGTTGGTTCCCCCTTTTGCTGTCAAAACAGCCCTGACCCACCATGGACTCATTACACACCTGAAGGTGTGATGTCGTATATGAACCAGGATGTTCGCAACAGAACCTTCAAGTCCTGTAAGTTGTGAGGTGGGGCCTCCGTGGATTGGACCTGATTTTCCATGCATGATGCTCAAGTGGATTGAGATCTGGGGAAGGTTAAGTCAACTGTTCAAACTTGTTGTTGTGCTTCAGCACGGCAGGATTACGATGCTTAGGTGGGTGGCACATGCTAACGTAGCATCCATATCGGTGAAGGAGGACCCGGTTTTCCAGCAGAACATTGTCCAAAACACCACACTGCCTCCACAGGCTTCCTTTCTTCCTGTAGTGCCAGGGTGGCAGGTGTTACCCAGGTAACCGACACACCTGCACCCAGCCCTCCATGCAATACGAAAGAAACCAGCTGAAGGATAATTTGTGTTTTCATATAAAGACAAACTCTTTCATTTGAAATGGTGGCAACTGTGTATGGTCGTAAAGGGTATGGGTACGTAAATGTATGTTTGAACATGTTTGCTTATTAAGCAGCTCAAGACTTTTGCACAGTACTGTGTAACATATCTATTACTACAGAAGAGTAACAAATGTACAGTGGAAGTGCCACTTCTCTAAAGACACATATGCAACAAGGACAGTGAGACCAGCCACAAACACACCTCGGATTTCTTGATTTCTTTAGTAAATCGTGACAATAAACATTCAACCCTTAACGTGGGTTTTGTACATTAGTAAATCTGGCTTTCCACTTGAGGAACCAGAGTCTAAACAAAAAGATTCCTGTAAACTTCTCACACAGAAGTGTGTACAGTGGGGTTGAGTTTTCTATGAGTTCAGGAACTTTGATGATGCACTAAATCGACAGGGATTGGTCAAATATGCTGGGGGTTTTCTCCTGTCATTTTAAATACTTCATCTGCAAACACATTTAGTTCGTTCATGGCTTGTCTTAATAATGAAGAAAGATTTAATAATGCTTGGACTTCAGGCAAAGTTCAGACATTCAGAGGAACCTTGTTGTGCTTTTGCCTCTTTAGAGGGTAAGTGAGTATTTAAAGGCACTTAAAGATCCTACACTTTAGCTATTAAGTAAATTAAGTTCCTTAATCAGGTTCATACCAGCGAGGTAGATGGTCCCAGGATAGGTGCTGAAGAATCGAGGTGGTTTTCTGTAAAGCTCAAAGTCCTTCGAGCGTTGACTCCAGGACCATGTGTTCCGTGAAAGTGTGGTTTTCAGTGTGTTGGCATGTAGGATGTTCTCCCTCCACGGCTGGAAGCAGACTGAATTATCAACTACAAACACACACTATCATCACATAGCTTACACATATTTTCTTACAGCCATTGGACAAAAAATAATTGTTTGTCCAGGACAACGGAAACAGCAGAAGGGCTAATATTATTAGTCATGTTATATTACATGCTATTCTATAGCTAACCTAAACATACTGGCTCATGGAAGAAGAGAGTATGTAAGCAGTTCTAAAAAGGTCATCCCTGTCCCATGTGTGTACCATGAAACCTAGTACTCTGCTACTTGCATATGAACTTTACCTTTCTCAGCTCTTCCACACGAGCTTCATCTGGGTAGTTCGGATGCACTTTGGACTTGCTCGTACTAATATTCCAAAATGTAGATGTAGAAGAAGATCTGGCATTGGTTTTCCATGGAAAGTCTCCTGGTGCCACTGTTGCACTGTTATACTGTTGACAGTAGGTAAACCTGCGCCCCGGCACCTGAGGCAGTCAGAAAAATTGCTGAGCTTCATTATGTTCATTATGTAAACACTAATCTAAAGCTAGAATGACACTGTATGTCTGAAATGGTTGAAAAAACACATTTAAAGATACAATAAGTGTTTTTCTATTACATAACCTTAAAAAAATGAATGTTGTACTCATCAATATGCACACACAGTGTTTTCTTACAATGGCAGTGGTACTTTCTTGGTACCATACTATACCCTGATATGTTAGAGTCAGCATGCTTCACGCACACACCTTGGCCATCTCGTTGCAGAGCAGTTCCCTAGCTTGCACATTTGAGTTGAAGGTCTGGATGCTGTAGTTGTGTGCTGCTCTTCCTGCAGCCACGTCTATCCTTAACACTGCAGCCTCTCGCTTTTGCAACTGCTCACTCTGCTCTCGTACCTTTTTAATATTTTCCTGGAATATAATGACACACATGACTGGATCTGTTAATAAACGGCTTCATGTCAGTGAATAGTACTAGAGGATATCACAAACCTGAGTAAAGTCTTTCAGCTGTTGGAGAGGCATGTGCTGTTTCCATGCGATGTACTCTGTGTTATGTGTGCTGATGGACCCATGTCTTTTCATTCTGATAGGCAGACTGAGAATGCTCTCTTCAGTATTTGCCCAGACCTTTTGTTCCCTCCTCTCAGCATATGAACCAAATACACTGCTCAAGCTGATAATCATGTCAGCTGAGGGGAACAGGTCGTACTCCACCACCTCTTTAAGCTGCGTTACTTGACAAAGCTGGCTTAACCTAAGAAAAAGGATAAATTACACAATTTATACATTTTATACCATCAGACTTAAAATTGTTTGTGTTATATTTAACATATTCATTTTGATCCAAGGACCCTTTACTACCCAGCAGAACCAAAGACTCAAGAGTCATGTCAGACCAACTTAATTAGCAAGAAGTGAATATGACTGTGAAACTGAGCACAACACACAGTCACTGTATACATAAAATTAAAAAAAAACAAACATTTTAAACGCCAAAACATCCGGTGACTGTGTAAGGTGGAAGCAGTCAGTCAATGCAAACCTCTTAATAAGCCAAATGCTAATTTTTGCTAGCTTTCAGCTCACTGTCCCGGTGTAACAGCTTGCATCTTTCTGTGTTCTTTTGCTGTTTACTATCATTACCTTTGATTTTCAGGTGCAGCAGTTATCTTTACTGCTGAATCTTTATATCAAATGCAGACTATGGGCACACAGCACCCGATAGTAGTGCAAAACAGGGATTAGGGGATTAGCTGATGAATAGAGAACAGTAGTTAACTTTAACTTTAGCTTAAGGACTGGATACAAACAGAAGCTGGTGAAGACCAAATCATATTTAAGAATGACTGCGCTTTGCAGTTACATGCACCAAGTAACAATACAGTTTCCAAAAAACACATCAAATCGAATGCTAAGGTTGTTCTGGCTCATCCTCCTTCCACTAATATTCACTTACAATAAAAATGTTTAATTCAGCTACCTTGACAAAGCCTGAAAGCAGGGTTGGGGGATCATGCCTCGAACGTAGATCTGAGACATTTTCATGATGGTCTCCAGTGACTGACTCAGATGGATAGGCTTCAGGCTCATGTCTAGTGAGTCATAGATGCGTCTGAAGAAAGCCAGGTTTGAATTATACAGCACTGTCACCTGCTCCTCCTTTCTCCCACTTAGCCTGCAAAACATCACACAAACTACAGAACCCTCATTGGAATCTAAACACTTTATCCAGCAGGCAGCACAGGTGAAAACTGTTAACACCGGCTGTTGAGACAAGACAGCACGGGTTGGCTTACTTCATAGGAACGGCTTCCCAGAGTCTTTTCACTGCTTTTTCTTTAAGCCCTTCAAGGACAAAGATGTGGGTCTTCTTATCTATCAGATGAAAGCCTGAAACAAAATCCAGATCCTTGGTCTCACTGTGCATGAAATTCATTTGGTAATTCAACAGGGCTGTCTCTAGAATTTCCTCTGAGCGTGAGCCTAGATGGAAAGCTGCCGCATTGATTCGTAGTATCTCTGACCTCAGCTTGGTCATCGCAGAGGAGTTGCTGCGTCTAAGCAAGTAGACAATGCGGCCAAACAGACCCTTACAGGATTCCTTATCACAGCTGTCATTCTGAACACCGAGTGGGCAAGTGATCTCGACTTTGACTTTGAGTTGAGAATTGGCAGCGTAATAATGGCCTTGTGGCATTGGCCTCTCTGACATCTTCCTCTTGTGTGGGCTTCGCTCCCTGTCCAGTAGCAAAGAGCTGCATTTAATTGGCAAACGCACCTTTAGACTTTTCTTCCCCAGCAGTAGCTCAGAGATGTTTAGTTTGGCAATACCATGAGGATTAATGGCCGAAGAGGTAGGCTGTAATACCGACCTAGTGAACTGGATGTCATTCTCTGACCCGGTCCCAAGTGTCTGCGTTTTCAGCGCCTTCGGTTTTCGGTCACGATCATGAACCTCTATCTCCAGAGGTGGGCCGGATAGGAACTCGTACAGCTCTTTAGGCCTCATCAAACCGGTCAAGATAACATTCACATCTCTGAAGTAGATGTCAGTGTCCTGCTTGTGATAGTTTGTCCTGTGTTCATTTAAATTTTGGAACTTATACTGGCAATACACGGGCATACATTTCTCCTGAAAAAGAAATAATCCAGAAAATGACTCAGAGTTGAAAGTTGAAACCACTGCAGACTATCAGAAATGGCAGACTGGCTAAGAAATTAATTGAACACATCGAAAGTGGGAAAAACTCCACTTGTGTACATCCAACCTGTAGGACGTGAAAGGGCACTGGCGACGAAGGCAGCGAAGTGGCTGACAAAATTGTGATGACCAGTGGATTGAGTTCAGCCTTCAGTTGGTCTGATATCAGCGGTTCATCCAGAGAAATGTTGAAGATGACCTCAAACACCCCAGGAGAACAGACTGGGACGTTCTCAGTCAGTGAGTTCTCACCTGACAGTAAATAAAATCTCACATAAGAAAATAGGAACAGTGCTTTGTTTTCAGCTGGCCAGCACGGGGCAGCAGGGCTTTCCAGGCTGTTCCTCTGATTGACTCACCTGCCAACAAACAAGCAGGGCTGATTTCAAACAATGCAGCTCCACTATTTCTGATGACCTCGAGGTCATGAGCATCACGCGTGGTGTTTTCAAAACCTGTTTTAAGTTTGAAAAAATGTATTCATTAATAAGTATAAAAGTATGACACACTAATATACATGAAATATTCTTTGTTGTAAAACTACTATGAACATGACGCACATACCTGTTTCTGATCCCACATGTGGACTGAAATCAACACCAAAATTCCTTCTGTGTCTTTTAGATGTGTTTGTCTTGTTTTCACACAGGCTCCTCAGGTTGTTCACCATCGTCTCAATACAACCTGAGTAAAAATATAAAATTCACAATAGCAGGGTTTTTCCTGGTTCACACCGCGTTTCCATATAGCGTTATTTTAGTGCCTCTGTTCTGAGCGCACGTAAAAAAAATTTGCAAGTGCAAATGTTGCATGTTGCAGTGACTGATGGCCATTCCAGCTGTGCGGTCAGCTGGTGGGTAACAGGCATCTCCAAAAATGTGAGAGCACTTTTGCAAATATGTGATGTCCTGATAAATCGAGCAGGAATTTGAAGATTAAACAGCAACAATCTAGACTGAAAACATCTTAAAAGTTTATTTTGTGACCCAGAAAGAGATATGTATGTTTCAAACTCCGCCACTGCTTCTTTTGAGTTGTGCCTGGGCTTAGCTACAGTAGCTAGCGAGCTAATTGGAGACCAAAACAGGCAATCAGAATTTTTGCATCCAAGTCTGTGATTGGCTGGTTTTGTGGCACTCTTATAACAATGCACAGAGAGTTGAGCGCGGACAAAGCGAGATGTTGCGAGCACAAAACACACACACTGAGCGCAGGTCCGCAGATGTACGCGAGCACACAGAGCAGAGATCTGAGCAAGAGCAAATGCAAAAACTGAGTGACAGGGGCTGTTATTGTGTGTGTATATGGATAATAGCAAAGACTGAATTTCATTTTTTGTGCGCAGAAATTATTATTTTTTTGCTCAAGTTAAACTTTTGTTCGCTCAAAAAAATGTCCTCAACATGCAACATTTGCACTTGCAAATTTTTTTTACGTGCACTCAGAATAGAGGCACTAAAATAACACCATACTTCCAGGCCTTGGATGGTGACTAATTACAGAGACTGTGTTTCCTTACTTTACAGCAGTCCCTGTAGTCCCCTGTAATGTCAGCCCATTTGATTTTCAAGTCAATCGAACCCCTTGTAAATTAAACTGGTTAAAGCATTTGTATCCCTCTAAAGACAAGTGTATCATATTTAATACACACGTTTTTGTCATTAGAAATTGCCAGTGGGTATGAATGGTGGCCAGTGTCTTTATGTTAGAGACAGCAATCTGTCTGCAACAGACTGGCGACTTTACCAGGGTGCGCCCTGCCTCTCACCCTATGATAGCTGGGGTACGCTCGAGCCCCCTGCCACCCTGATGAGGATAAATGGAAAAGAATGGATGGATAGAATTTTCTTTATGGTTTAGACAGAAAGCTGAAACCTCTTTCTTATGTGGCAGTAGTTTGGTCATTTTTAAGAAAATTGTAAATGGATGCTCACCACACTCTGTCTCATCCTCAAACAGCTCCTGTGACAGTCTGAAGGCTCTATCTCTTTCATAGCGGGCTTGGCTGCACAGTTTATCCTTAGTGTTCCAAATCCAAAGCCCGATCTTATGAGGAAGCAGACTGATGAGCACGTCCCTGCTGACTCTGATGTTAAACTTCTGATCCCAGCCAACCCAAATCTGATCTCCCTCAAGCCACGTTCTTAGAATCTGTTCACATTTATTTTTGCATTAGACAAACTCAGTTGTATTCAACAGCAGCATATTTCAAAGTCATCATCATCTCCTGAGCATTCAACTATTTACCGAAACTCTACACCATAAGGATACTCCCATCCACTTAGAGTGTTCATGAATTGTTCATTAATGCTACACACACAAACAATGAGGATCCTATTTACCTTGCACTCGTCTTCTTTGTATATTTTTGCTGCCGGCCCAAACACTAGTACGTCCACTTTAACTGTCTCAGTATCACCTGGCAACAACTTGTATTCAATATGATAGCAGCTCTGAGCTTTGTGGACCGACACATTCTTTGTTTTCACTGCTTTCTTAGAAACTTCAGGTGCATTGACTTCCCCTGCAAAGAGGCCGAATGTGCAGAAATGAGAATTAGAATCAAAGCACTGCTACATTACAGCAGCTATGCAGTGCCTGTCAAACTCACCCGTCTGACTCTATCTAAACGGAGCTAATAATAATTGTTTATATGTTCTGTGGCCCATCTTACCCTGTGGAACAGCTAGAGCTATGTAAACTGTCCATGTGATGTAGTAGGCACTGTCATCTGTTTGCACTCTTATATCCTCAAATGAATCGGCACTGGACAACAGTTCGGTCTCAAGGACGAAGATGTCTTCCTCTTTTTTCTCTGAAATGTTTTCGTCATCACAAACTGGGTTACAAACATTCTTCTCCGACATGTTGCCTTATGGGTCCGACTTTGCTGGAATAGTTTTCCTTGAAAACACTGAAAGAAAATGACAAATGAAGCCACATTTTACATCTAGATGGAAATGTGTGTGAGGAGTCACAATCCTGGCCCAATCCCATAACCTTGACCGGCTATGCTGAGTGGACCTGGTAGTTCTCCTATGCTGGCTCACTGAATGGTTTGATGAGGACAATATGATGCACAGATCTAAAGATGAACACATATGCAAGGTTTTAGGCAGAGCTCTCCACTACCCTCATCAAACCACCAAATGAGAGAATATCCTTTGTTAGAATGGTTTTCAGCCTTCCAGTAGCGCAGAAGAGAAGCAGAGAATCAATATAAAGCCCTGAGTTGTTCTTTGTCCTTTGACACATGTTTATAAAACAGATATAAAACCAGGACAAACAGATTCAGGGATAGCTTTTTTCCCAGAGCTATCACTGTAGTAAATAAGCACAAAACAATTGAACCTGCTTAACTATACCATACTATCACTGTCACTATATTATGCTGCTATTCATACTGTCATTATATTAATGCTGCTATCCTATCATACTCACTATTGTTTGAGTACTTACGTTTGTTTTATTGTACTTTTTATATTTTGCATTTATATTTATTATTGCATTTGCACCAAGGGAGTGGCACTCCAATTTCGTTGTACCCTGTACAATGACAATAAAGGCTATTCTATTCTATTCTATATACAACTAATACTATTCTCACTTATTTATTCCTTGAAAGAAATGCCAAGCAAACGATCTAGAGCAAGATGCTTGACCACATCTTAATGAAATTTAAATAGCAAAAACAAAAGCTGACCAATACCTAGATGTAATATTTTCAAAAGAAAATATGGTTTGTGTCACAATGAAGTAAATAAATAAATGAATGAATGAAACAAATCAATGGAAATTTATCTTACAAGCTTGATCCCTTGAGCCTGACTGGATCATAAACAAAAAACAAAACTCTTTAATTGTTCCTGCATTTTCAGTTCACTAAATACCTGAATCATTTTTGAGAAAACTATTCACCTGACCAGCACACCCTGACACAGATATCAGTGTGCTATGTGCAGTTGGGATTGGGAGATGATATTACTGATGTGTTTTTTTTCTTCAGTTTGTGGTCTTGGTTTCAGTTGTCTCCGCCCCACAAACAAATCAGAGCTATCTGAGGGATATCCTTATTAAACAAAAGTGCAGTAAGTAAGCAACTGAGTTGCATTGTAAAATGTCAAGATACACCAGGGATTAATTACTGATGTAATTGTTCTTGATGGAAATCTGACTAGACAGCGGTGGTCCAACCTGTGTGGCTGTTTGAGCAGTACCATGCCCACCTCCACCCCGCCTCTGCACTGCCAGAGTACCGTAGGGCTTTCTGCATCAGGTTCGTACCCACAAACTTCCTAAGCCAGCATTTAGTCCCAGAAAATCGTGGAAAATGTGATTTCAGATTTGCAGGGCAATTTCCCCATAATGTGTAACAGGCCTATAAATATTCCAAGTTAATTATTAGCTTACTTTACCGTGTTCGCTCTGTCCCTTTCGTTCGTCCCAGATGAAAGTTAGCTTAGCGCTTTCTGCAGCCTGTAGACTCCGTAAACTTCAGCGACACTCATTGTCTTCCCGTGACTATAACACGTGTGTACGTTCTATCCCAGTTTATATAAATCACACAACGAAACGACAGAAAAAGTTCAAACTATGTGATTTCCAGGAGTGCACCGCATGGTGACAACGCAGCGGTTGTCCATGGCAACGCCTCACGCGCCGTTCAGATAGGGAAGCAGCTTATTAGTGTGGATGCTCATATAGTATCCACAGTATTGTTCTTTTTTTATTATTATTTTTATTTCATCTTCTGTACGTTTTTCGCCGTCTATCTCCTCCGACACCGTTCGACGTAGCGACACCGTTTAACCACCATTAGATTCCTCTTCGTTTGGACATGACTGCTTCTACTTTTCTCGTCTTTAACTTTTAACTTTTTTTAAGTTATTCCACATTTTTCAACAAAAATTTTAGCATGTATTTCAATGGGAGGGTCACTCAGGGCAGGGATTGGATGGTCGCTACAGCTGCCAGCCAATCCCAGCCCACGTGCTCTGGGATGTGGGCGGGGCTTAGCGCCAGAATTCCTTTGATCTTAAAATCATTCAGCTATGAGCATCCACGCTGCAGTTTCTTCAGAAAATGCATTCTCTAGTTTTCCTTTGCTTTCATTCATTAATTTCTTTTGTTTGTTTTCCCAGTTTAATGACAAGTCCAAAATAACCGAGGCATTGTAACTGATACTTAGGGAATATGATGTTTGCAAATCTACCCTAAATCAACCCTTTTTCACTTTTGCAAACCTTAATTAAAAAACATTACAATAATAATAACTTCAAAAACAACTGCGTTAGTTGGATGACCCGCTGTGGTGTCTAAGAACATGTCTGAATAATCACAGATCTCAATCTAATCTAATCAATCTAATAGGTTGGGCCTTTTAATCGTTTCTTTGACCTGTTCTGTTTCCAGGGTGGAACGATTGTACAAACATGACTCGTGAGCATAAGTTTGAGTTAATTTTGTATTTTCTCTGTCCATAAATGCTCACATATACACACACACTAATCTTTTAAAAACCGGTGCTAAAGGTTTGATAGTGTTTTTTACTTTACAAGACCAAGGCTTATTTACTTCTGGTACTGAGTACAACTGGTACAACTTTGCCGGAATAAGAAGGATTTATTTTCTAGCACTCATTTGGAAAAAACAATACCTCGGGATATCCTGCATTTTTATTTTTTTTTGTTGTTGTACCTGAACAGTTGTTTACAGACTGACATATTCCTTGCCAAGTGATCCCTTAACATCCAAAACGTCCCCACACAGAAACCTGTCTGGGTTAGGGCTTGGTCAACAAGAAATAAATATCCAAAATTAATTATTATCATTATAACTGGTGCTTAGTGCAATCAAATGTATATATTTTTTATCAGTTCTGACTAAGTCCTCTAGTCACATGACTCACAGTAAATTGTAATTTTTTGGAGGGAACTCGGCTGCATGTTTCAGAATGGTTCACTGATATATCAACGCATAGCATGTGCAGCCTTATCTACAGTATAATGTACTTTTAATCATATGGCTGATAAACATGTGCCTGTGTGTCTTCACACATCACATGATTTATGCTGGATGACTTAAGAATCAAACGTCCTCCCTGTTACTGTTGATGTGATATTCAGTTTTTATATAAAAATACTTTTACAGGATTGTAATATTTGTAAGCTGGGCAAATTAAAAGTGAGGTTGAAGAAGAATTTCATCTCATGAAGCTGTTTTTTATTTAGTTATTTTGCTAAATACGCTAAATCTTTCAAATGGAGTCTCACACATTTTGCCATTGCAGTATTTTTTTTTTAGAAAAAGAGGCAGGCGTGTACTGACCACTCAGTCCCATCGCTAGCTCTAACCTTTGATACTGGGTGACTTGGTGGGGGTGAAACATATATATTAGTTCACTCCCAATAGTTCACTTATTGGGAGAATCAACAGCCTTAAATGTAACTAGATTAGTTTTTTAAGGGTGCCAGCACTTGAAATAAAATGAAAACCAACAGGGAAAAGCACAGTATAACTGCAGATGTAATTCCACAGACCGAGCTCACGCATTACACTATGTACAAAGCAAGGTGCAAAAAGTACAACCCCCCATAGAAGAGTGTGTTTTTCCCTGCACACAGACGATGCAGTGAAATTTTCTTCAGCTTAAAGTAAAAGACATTATACTGCACGGGCTGGAAGTCTCTGGGGCGCCTTACATCTCAACAAAGTCTAACCCAAGTGAATGAGCAACGTTTACACACCTGGTGCCAATTACCGTCAGACGCACGGCAGTTGGAGGCCGTTATAGTACGCGAAGTGTTGGCGCTGCATCGCTGAGCGCTGTTTGGGACCCCTGGTTGTGGATGTTGGGGGCAGTGCTAAATTCAAATCTGCTCGGGCTCTATACACGCCTCGTTTCGAGCTGCGCCACTGTGCTCCAGGTTTCCGCGCAGAGCGAGAAGCGAAACGCACACGGGATGCGGCGAGGAGAAGCTCACCAACTCCAGTTCAGTTCGAGGAAATATGACTTTGCCCAGTAGAAATGATGGATGCGATAGACTCTGTTGATCCATACAGCCGACCAGCGCGCAGGACACAATGGATAGTCAGCACTCTGGCTTACCATTACGGACTGGACCGGGGAGTGGAGAACGAGATTATTGTTTTGGCCACCGGGTTGGATCAGTATCTGCAGGAGATTTTCCACCACATGGACTATCAAGGTGCGGGCAAAATCCCTGTGGAGGAGTTTAACATCCTGTGTGAAGTTTTGGGACTGGACAAAGACTCGGAGGACACAGAATGCGTCGACGTTTTGGACCATTTGCCCAGCGAGCTCACCTTCAGACAGTTCCACGCCAAACTGTGCGGCTACTTCAGCACTAAGGCTGGTTGCCAGTATGAGAACGGCCGGCTGCTGGTCGGAATGGACAGCGAGCACATAGAGACTCAGATCCGCTTGAGGAGCCCGCTGAAGCGCCGAGAGAAGCTGCTGTCTGTGGGAGCGAGCAGCGGTCCCTCTTCCCTCCCGGAGGGGCGGCACGCCTCCGGGTGCAGGCATGGCTCCTGCACCCGAGAGTGCTACGAGGAGATCGTGGCCCTGGAGGAAGCAGAAGATCGAATAGCCAAACTGGAGGATGAGAATGCCAGTCTGAGGGAACTGATCGAGGACATGCGAGCCGCACTTCAGAGCAGTGATGCCCGCTGTTTGGCTCTGCAGGTGAGAAGCGGGATTTTAAATACTCTGTCCACATAGTGTAATTTTTAGGATGGAATATCTTTCACTTGGATCTTTAAAGCCCAAAAATATGCAATATGCGCACACAGGGCTTATGTAAAGGAACAAGAAGTCTGCTGGGGCCCACAGCTGTACTGAGGGGATTGGGGCCACCCAACAAAGCCGTCACCAACGCCAGAAAGTAGTTATTCATGACTTTTAAATGGTTAATACATAATTTCTCACTAATTACTGACAAGAAAGCAGAGCTCATTTTTCTGGTTTCTCCACCAGGAAAAATGGACATCCTGGGTATCCTGTGCTTTCACTCCCCAGAAACCCCCCAAAAGCCACAAACTCCGCCCCCTTCGTTAATTTGGACAGTTTCATTCATTAGGAACAGTAACCGGTAAATGTCGGCTGTTGAGTCCTAAATTGGGAGCTTGTTTCCTGGCCCATGTTGTAGATGGGTCAATTGTCAGACTTCATGAATTAGCACCAGCTAAGACACGTTGTTTCAGCTTTACAGGCTTGTTTGCACAAGGCTTATGAGGACTTGGCAGAGCTAGAGAAAGGGTTCATATTCAGATGGTCATAGGAGGGGTTCAGTGGGGACCTCCTAGTAGGTTAAAGCAGCTCCTCTGCAGTTGTAAGCATTCATAAGTTTTAGGCTTTTATGAAAAGTAAAAATGTTTGCTGTTATTAAAAGCAAGATTACTTCACAGCAACAGTTGTCACTGTTTATATTGTAAAGTAAAGACCCTGCAACGTTAGAGAGAGAAATGCAAAGGTCACACAATCCCTTACCAGATGTGGGGGGGAAGAACACCCGTTTAACAGGAAGAGACCTTCAAAAAATTGATCAGGGATGGGGAACACTGTCACAGGGGAAAAGACAGCAACTTGGCAACCTGTAGTTATAAAATTTCATATCTGCATTTATTCATTAAGACATTGATTCAAGCTTAGCAACCCTTTATGAAGGGTGAGAAACTAATAAACAGGTGTCAACAAATCAGTAATCAGCACTGATGAGATGTAAACCTAATACAAGAGAAACAGAATGTTTGTAATGGTGCAGGGATTGGGGAGACTTGAAAGAACAATTACCAAAACTCAGATATTTCATATTCTGATAGCATATATAACATAATGATAAGAATGGGAGGTTGTTATTAGATATATCATTGCTCATTTGATGTCTTAGCCCAGGGGTGTCCAACTCCAGGCCTCAATGGACGGTGTCCACAGCCTTGCAGACCAAAGGGGTTATTCATTTTTGTAATCTAAGAAAGCAACACTTCTTTACGATTTCCTTAAAAAAAAACAAGATCACCTTAGTCATATTTTAGTAAGTTAAGGGAATATCTCATTTATGACACCTCATTTCACTTGTTTCTCTTCAGGTTGGGCTGTGGAAAAGTCACTCCAAACACAAAGCAGAAGAAGGCTGTTTTGTCGCTCGCCAGAAGCAGGCCATCCAGAAAAAAATGGCCAACACCAACCTGAAAAGCTTGCAGAACATAATTCACGAAATAGAGCTGCTGCGTAGCTCGCGAGATCGAGAGGTGGAGGAAGCCATGCTTTGTAATCAGAGACTGGAGCAGGAACTGTGGAGCTCTAAAGAGACTGTGGCCGCATTGGAGGACTGCAACCGGGCTCTGAAGAGGGAGCAAGTGGCTATGAGAAGGAAGGTGGAGGAGGCCCGGCAGGCGCTGCTCAGCGGACTGGGGAAAGTGAAGGAACTGGAGGCAAAGGCTAATCATGTATCAGCACTGCAGAGACACATCCTTCAGCTGGAATCAGAGCTCCTCTACTACAGGTGAAAACACTCAGCTTTACATGTAGCATTTGAGTCTAAGCAAACAGCAGTATTTTAATGTTTGGGTTGGAGTATAGGATTTTGTCAAGACTGGATCCTGCACCGTGTTGACTGAACTGCTATTGTTTTCATGTTAACTACTTATTGTGACTAGAGAATGCATTTTCTGAAGAAACTGCAGCGTGGATGCTCATAGCTGAATGATTTTAAGATCAAAGGAATTCTGGCGCTAAGCCCCGCCCACATCCCGGAGCACGTGGGCTGGGATTGGCTGGCAGCTGTAGTGACCATCCAATCCCTGCCCTGAGTGACCCTCCCATTTAAATACGTGGTAAAATTTTGGTTGAAAAAAGCAGAATAACTTAAAAAATATAAAAGTTAAAGACGAGAAAAGTAGAAGCAGTCATGTCCAAAAGCAGAGGAATCTAACGGTGGTTGAACGGTCTCTCTACGTCGAACGGTGTCGGAGGAGATAGATGGGGAAAAACGTACGGAATAAACCGGAATAATAAAAGAACAATACTGTGGATGCTTAATGAGCATCCACACTAATGATAGCAGTTGCTTGGAACAGTTACCTTGCCTTCTGAAGTGCTGTTAATGCCAAACGCTAGTTCTATTTCTTAACAGAACACAGTCTCCAGTCTCTAACGAACATCTTAATGACAATTATTGTTTTATAAAACATTTGCAGCATCTTTAATTTCTCCACCTGCCTTTTCTGCATTTACATTTTCTTTGTGGCATTCTTCTTTGTCTTTGCTTCATTTCCTGGTGTGTTTAAGGCAAATACTGGCAGTCATTAGAAGAACAGGGGCAGCAAAAACATGATAAGGTCTGGGTTTGCTTCTACAATGGCCAACTGCATTCATGCATGGCCCTCATTAGATTTACCTGCACAATGCGGTTTTGCCCATTGTGGTTCCATCACACACTGAAAACCTGCACAGATTAAAATTCCTAACAGATGGGGGGGGAAACCCAATTGTGTTTGTAGTCATTTTTATCTGAATTATTTGGCAAATAATATGGGATGCTGTGTGGCAGGTTTGTATTTAAGATATGGAAAGTGAAATTCTAGTAATTTATTAGTCTGTTATTTAGCTCAGATTTACAGATGTGTGGTTATAGGAGCAGTTTATTGTTAGCTGCTAACTTCTCAATGCACCCTAAATAGGCTAAAAATAGACGAGCTTCGAAATTGTCTTTCAATTAGTTTCCGTTTTGTTTGTCAGTATTTTTCTGACTTCTGCTTTAACCTGATGTTTACTTTATGTGGAGGCTGTCCAAAAATCAGCTCTACTTTTACAGTTTATACAAGAAACACAATTTTTGCAGGGAGATTGGAAAAGCAGTTTCACCATGGTGCATGTCACCAACTGCCACAAGTTTATTATAAATATTCTGGAAGGTAAGCTGATGATTATCATACAAACATAAATGCATTTCCAGAAAACCTGCCAAAACAAAAATGCTAAATGTCATTCATGTATTGTTGTTCTGAGCCGGATGCTGAAATTCTTTTTTTCCTTTTTTCTTTTTACTAGAAATAGCTGAATGTACCTTTACATAAAGATATGGGTTGATGAAATACTGCCCCACATTTATAGAGTGAGTGCATAGACTACACATAAACCTCTCTGCTAGGTTCGATCAGCTGTTAAACCCCCAGCATAGCAAGTGTCATGAGAAACATGGTCGTGTTTTGGCACGTTATTGCATTAGAAAGGCCTTTGTGGTGAGAATCAACCATAATGAATTATAATTCCTCCTACAGTAGGTTGAAATGACTCTATTTACCTCTGGCTTCATGCCTGGAAAGCTCTCCCATGCTCTTTATAAAGGCTTGATGTGGCTTACTATTCCAATTTTCAGTCTTGTTGTGTTTGAGTTTATTGAATGAGGCTTCATGTGTGGCAGGTCAGTCTCGCCTGAGCTCCGCTACTGTTGGGAACTATTCATTTTGGTGGAAGTTGGGGTGTAATTGCACTTTTAAAGTACAAAGCCTTTGGTTTAATGTTTATCTCTGGGTCTGTTGTCCCCACTGCAACCATGTAATCAAGTCTGCAGGTCTGGCAGATGTCTCTAAATGCTCGTAATGTCTACATAATGCTGTTATTATAGAGTCATGGACAACTAGAGCTGTATGATTAAAGTCTTTACTTCTACCTGCATATATAGGTAAAAACATTTTTAGCAGCCACGGTGCCCTTCCTTTTTTAACCCTAAACACAGCTAATATATGCACGCTGTGTTCCAAAGGCTTTTCACTGCCCCCCCCATTGACGCCCTAATGGCAAATAATTCAATAACACAAAGGCGAGAGAGCTCCATTGAGTGAGAACCTCAACAGACTGACCGTTCTCATCAATCTTTGGTTCACTTCTTTCACTCTGCTCCCACATGAGCAATGGCACATAGCCACCCCCAACCTATAGAACTTAGCAACCAAGCCCCATAGATATTCCCAGCAAAGCCTCAGAGCTTGCTCGCAGTAAGAAGTAAACATGTGAGAACTTTCTGGTGCCCTTTTATGTCTTTTCACCAAAATTAGTTTATTTAAAAAAAACAAAAAACAAAAAAAAAGTCATGATTCTGTCAATGCGCTGTCTGAAAAATCACAGATGATATTTATTGATGGGCAAAAAAGTTTGTTGAAATGATTGACCATAACTTTATCCCCCGGGTTGTTTCTAAAATGCTGTGACAAGTAATAAGATTAAGTCTGACCCTGCTGGATTTTCAGAGATTCTGCTACATAGTCAAGTCAAGTCAAGTTTATTTATAAAGCACATTTAAAACAACCGAGGCTGACCAAAGTGCTGTACAATAAAATACAAATATAAATATAAAAAATATAAAAACAATATGTCCTACATAGCCGTAGGAAGGGTATAGCAGAGGCGATTTAGAAGCAGATAATCACACATCTTCATGATGATGAATCCTTTTAGTGTTCACCCTAACTTGACGGGGCAACGACTGATTGTTTTGGACTGCTTTGAGTTTGAAGAAAGCTAAGAAGATCGGTAATATTTTCCAGCTTGTAGAGTTGATGATATCTCAAAAAGTTGCACAGCTGATGGGTTTACAGTCTGGTCAGCTGAAAGGGTAGATCGATTCACAATAAGCAGAACATTCGACTGAGAAAATGTAAAATATTATAGGTAACACATCCTTCTAAACATTAATTTTTGTAAGACTATTAGCTGTCCACGGTCAAAGATGGCAATAATAAAATGTTTCATCAATTCTTAATCATTGATTGACTCTGCATAGTCTTTTTACTGACTAATTACACCTGTAGAAAACCTTTTCATTTACTTTGACCAGAATTTGCTGCCATTTCTTTAGGCAGCGTTCTGAAGGAAGTCCTTAATAGAGAAATGAGCTAAAATAAATACACCTTTTCAGTGGTTTAATAATTTTTTGCTGTTGGTGTTGCTGTTGGTTTTTAAACTGAACGTGATTGTTTTTGTCCTAGAAAATGCTAGAAATATACAAATGAGTGGTCACTGGTCAGTTACAGATTTAAAAACCAATAAGCCATGCATGATGGCATCTCTTTCAAAACCACTACATTTATAATAGAGCTGAGGGTTGTGGTAAAATCAAATCACCAATATCTGCTTTGTTTTTATCATTGATGACAATTACTTACAAAAAAAGTGAAAGGAAAAATAATCTATCTAATAGATATTTAATAATCTACCAAAAGCTATTAAAAATTGCCACTTTCAAAAATACAAATGACTATATGAAAGTTACTATCTAGCTTTAGCACAATGGCATGAAACCAAGCACAAGTTAGCATAGCACAAGGTAACCAGTGTACCCTTTGTCTTAAATATTATTTAATTACAATAAACGTATATCAGTACAATAAACATCTAGAATGTAGATAGTGGTAAGCTTGCTAACTGTTTTAGCTTATTGACAACAATCTGTGGGAAATATTATAAGGTGAGTCTCAAACACAACATGGCAACATAATAGCCAACATTTTATATTTAGTTTTACATGCTATGTCGAGCTTGGTTATCTCTGGGTTACATTATGCAGTGTATGGTGATAAGAGCAAATACCAGTCTTTTTAATATTATCCATGTTAACAAAGCCAAGACGCATTTCTGAAAAAAATAAAACTGTTTCCTTTCTTAGGCTTTGCTATAACTTTTCCTTCATGTGTTCTTTTTTTGCATTCAGTAATGTACAAGTTTCTTCTCTAGAAAAATCCCCTCTCAACTTTCCGTCAGCATCCCAGCAGAGTTCCAATGTGCTCATCGTTACGTGGGTGTTGTTGCGTAACATGTCTGCCATTGCTTTGGATTGAATGCGAGAACAGAGCAGAGGCTGAGATTCAAGTGGGAGCCGCGCCCTCAGCAGGAGTTGATCAGCACATCTCTGGAGAAGTCTTGATGCAGCTGCAATGATATAAACTTGTTACTTTTGGTTCAGTTTCTGCTCTTTAGTTCCAGGAGTCAAAGCGAGCTTAAATCAGTCACTGCAGTATGTAGAGCTCTGTGGGCCAGACATATTAGACAATGGGAAGCACAGCGAGAGGAACAAAATGAGATGGGGGGGGGAAGAGCCTACCATCTGGAGGAAGAAGCAAACACTCAGCTGTTTGTTCATGAAATGACCGACATCTTTTGCAAGGGACGAAAGCGAGAGGGACGGATGTGTTCATTAGTTTCAAGTCCCAGACAAAAGGCATGAAGCGGAGAGTTCAAATAAGTCAAAACTGAACTTTGGCTGCTTTTTATCCAAAAATTCTTGACTTTTTATATTCTTCTAGATCCAGGTGTCTCCCTTTATACAGTCCAGGGATTTCTAGTGAACAAACCCAAGCACATGCGTACTACATGTGCAAGTTTAAAACTCTCTCACTTTTCATTTGCTGGCTTCTTCTAACCTTAGGCCCTCTGAAGCCAGGCCCTAGGGGAGGCATAATCTCGTGGCCCTTTCATGCTCTCTGTATGGTGCCTGAGAGCAGAGAGAAGAGGAGGGTCTAGCATACCATTTATCTGCCTCAGCTCTATAGCTGCAACATTGTGGGGAGCAGGTGCTGGCTTTCCTACCCTTTAAATAATGTGGAAAACACACTTGGGGATGTGTGGGACCCGTGGCATTCTGCTGCTGCTATCTCGCTGTTGTTCTTGAGCAGCCTTCAAAGCCCCACGCTGCCAAGTGGACTCATTTTCACGCTGAAGTGCCGCCCTGCTCTCTCTGGTTTGGAGGTATGCTGACATCAGCAGGAAAACCATCACACACAAAATATCTTATAGGCGTGCGCCACCCACTCTCACTGGACTTCTCTCCCTTTAAAACTTCTCTCTGCTTTTAATACCGTCGTTTGTTTGACTTTAGGGGTTTCTTTGCACTTTGCTTGCTAAGGAAAGTTTAACCACCTTCTGTAAATGTTACGGCCATTAGTTTTTGGATTAAGTTCTCAGCTCGACCAAAACAATAATCCGATCCCTAGAAGAGCTTTATTTGTATCCCAGAAACCAGCTCATTGTATGAGTTCAGCCCAAGAGAACTTGATTAATAACCGTCAGCTATGTAAACAAAGCCCCCTCGCCTGTCCCTGTCATGCTGCAGGGCATCGACAACTGGCAAACTTCAAGTGCAAGCTCAGGTTTACGGTGTGCCCTCAGTTTTAACCTGCGGGGAAAGCAGGCTGTCATTGACTGATGACGCCTGAAAGAGGAAACTGTTCTCGTGGGAGCTGAGGCAGGTCAACGATGATGGGGGAGGGGAGGCTATGTTGATAAAAAGTTCACTTCAGCACCACGCTGTAATAAACACAGGGAGGACTTTGGGTGTCCTGGCTCTAACAACAAACAGCTGGACTACCTCCCACCAGCCTAAAGAATGGCTTTAAACTTATGATAATACAATGCAGGATGCTATTAATTAGAAAAGTCCTGACATAGCACAGTCAAACTCTTCATTTGTGTATTTAGTCGTGTGTGTGTGTGTGTGTGTGTGTCTTTAGGGATCGGTGATAATTAGGCTATATTATATTCCAACAAAATTCATGCAGCTAGAGCATTTTTCACTATCAATACCAAATCAATAATATATGTAGCTCTATAAATGCATTTGTTGCTCCTGGCACCTACATGTACATTATTGAATTTCCCACATTAAGATTATGAGCTCGTTCCAAGTCTCAATTTCATTTTGGCTAGAGATCAACCAGAAAGTGTCTTTTGATACATGGATCTGGTAAAAGAGAGTGAGAAGGAGACATGAAATTGATCAACCTCTCAATCTGTTCTACTTGTAGAGTACTTCCTCAAAAATGATAAAGTCTGTTTAAGTTTCAGCAGATGTACACGACTAAATTCTGCCTTAATTCTCCAGCTGATTTATAGCATACCCACGATCTGTTTGTTTCTGAATAAATGACAAAATAACTCTTCTTAAAGGGCACATGTGCCCCAGATTTTTGTTCTACTAGAGCAGCTTTGTATGATTGATATTTCAAATTAATCCTTATTATGTTTTACTGGGCCTTGGTACAGGCCCTCAATTCATCCTCTGTCTGCAACGCACCACTTTCCACTCCATTGAAGCCAACTTTCATTTGACTCGCTGCCTCTTATAAACCTACGTTTTGAACAGCAAGTGGGCGAGGTGTCTTGGCTAAAAGCTAGAGCTGTGTGCCTTAGATTACCATATTAGTTTTAGCAGCCTTTAATCAGTCCAACACAGAGCTCTGGCTGGTTTGACATGAAGAGGCAACAAAGGATTGTGTACGATTCTATCAAGCTTTAAAATCTGTATTTGCTATGACCACCACATCAACACAGCCTAAACACTGTTAGCCAGCTTCCTTCTAATTTCTCCAGGCTTCTTGAAGGACACTTAAGTCTCTTTGTTGGCTGCTGTTTTCCTGCTCTGCACTTTTGAGGTCTGGGCTCTGAGGAGGCCGATCCATCACCATGATGTTCAGTTGTGTGTTCTTCTATCCCGATAGGCTGATACTGTGATACTGCATTGGTAGTGTGTTGGGGATCACTGTCAGTGAGTATTTTAAGGTGGATCAAAATCTGATGGTCTGCTTGTGCATTGATGATTCCATCAATTTTGACGAGATTCCCAACACCACTGACTGAACTGCAGATCCAAACCATGACAGTCATGCTTTACAGATGGCTGTAGACACTATCTCCTGACCTCCTACAGACAAATTGATGATGATGATTTGAACCAAAAATTTCAAATATGAATTCATCACCCTATAAAATTGGTTACAGCTGATTTTCAGTGCAGTTTTTGTGCAATTCTGTATATCTCTTTTTCTGTGTTTCTTAACTGCCACAGTGAGACCACAGTGAACAGCAGATGGATCAATCAAATGTGTCTCTCGGAGCCTGTGTCAGGTGTTTGCTGCTACTTTTTATAGAAAAGACTTTTGGATATTGTTCTTCTACTGTAGATAGTTGTCAGCTAGTAGCTCTTTGAGAATCACCTTGTTGCTCCAAACCATGTTATTTCTGTCTAACTGTGTTATCTGTGGCGTTTTATTGATTCAACTAAAGAAATGGAAACAAATGATGTGTTTTGTGACAAGCTGCTAGTATCAAATTACCTCAATGAGTAGATACAACACTGGTTCACCCCTTGACTTTGTTAGCTTTTTATGGATGGATAAAGCAGTGTTAAGTGGCTTAACGAAATAGAGGGGAAAAAACATTACTATGAAAATGGTCAGGTACAGTGACTGGGCTGAAAAACAGTGTCAAAAGAAAAACCCGGATAGACCTTCAGAAAGTCTGGAGAAGTACTGCTAAAAACAAATCCCAATAAAGTCTCACTCCTTGGAAGCAAAATATAAAGAAATAAAACGTGCCTCAAAATTCTGCACAGTACTATATATTAAAATCTTCAGCATCTTCTTTTTCCTTCTCAGCCGCTCATCAAAACACATTAATAGTTATTTTTCACTTTGGCAGGTCAGACACATCCATGCTGGCAGATTGACAAGAATAATTGCTGATCAAATTTTGACTATGTCTGCTGCATCCCACAGTCTAACCGCTATCCGGGACATCTGCCTGGACTCCTTTCAGGTGTCTCTAGTCATCCAATTGGAATTCCCGCATTCAGCACGGCCACCACCAAGCACTGTCAAAACATGTGATGGGAAGCTTTGGTTATCCAGGATAAATTGCCTGAAAAGGAGGACCCAGACAGAGATGCAAACTAAGTGAAGTAAACAAAAGATTGGGGAACAGTCAGGACACCGCAGACAAGCTCACTCTTGGGAAACAAGGCAGTAACCTCCAGGGTTGAGAAATGAAAAAAATGTGGTAATACTATATTAATGCCTCCATTCAGATACCAGACTGTAGGGTGTCTCCTTTTATTGACAAATGTCCTCACACGCAGCTGCAGCTAGCTGCCTGGTAAGCCTTTCCTCCACTAGTATCAGCCTGTTACTCTGTTACTTAGTTACTTTACTGTCTGTGTATCTTATATGGGTGAATTCGGCTTGCTAGCCGAGTTTGCCGGGATTGTTAAAAACTTAGCTCCAGAAAAAACATATATGTTGTGCTGAAACCAATGAGTGGCATCCATTTTTTTTATACAATCTATGAAGGAAATAGACAAAAAGAGGAAGTGACGCCAGAAAAAGAGCGGAAGTAAAATAATTTAACAAAATAAAACAGGAAATGATAATGGGTGACAATGAAACTAAGATAAACAAACAGACTTAAACACATCAAAAACTGGGAATGAAGAAAGAAATGAAATCATTTTATTAACATCAAAGTCCTGATCCTGTGGCTGTGGTCTACTATTAGCCCCCCTTTAACCGTTGTCAATTAAAGTGCAATCAGTCACACTGAAGCCTGTATTTGAAAAAGCCTTCCACCTCAAGAGTCCGAGTGTCTCCAGAGCAACCAGCCCAATTTTGTGTGTGTTCTCGTCTGTGCGGGTCTGACTACAGCTGCTTCTTCTTTCTTCCAACGTGGCGCCCTCTGTAACTAAAACACGACTCTGATTGATTGCCTGAAATCTTGCTAAAGTTAACAAGTGACTTCAGTGGTTTCTCTCCAGTGTTGCACAAAGCTAGAGTAATCCACAGATGCAGAGCATAATGTCATCTTACAGCAGGGTTTGCCTTGTGCCAACAGGATATAAGCATGAGTTCTCTGTGACTCTTAAAAAAATTGAATTGTTTTTTCAGAGAGTTAGGCTGCTGAAACTCTTTCCGAGATTTTCTCTCTGCTTTTTTTTTTTTTTTTTTTTTTTTTTTTTTTTAAAAATTATTTTTTTTTTTTTTTTTTTTTTTTTTTTTTTTTTTTTTTTTTTTTTTTTTTTTTTTTTTCTTGGGCAAGACATCATCATCTGGAAACACTTATTCTGTGATTTATGAAGGCCCCCTATCGGATTTCCCCCAACACAAAAGAGCAGACAGCAGAAGAAGCCTAGAAAATTCAAACCATTACAGTACGATTGATCCGCCCAAACTTCTGCCTCAGTCTCTGTTTTTTTCAGGAGGGAATGTTTGAATGTGATCATGACATGAGGAAATATGTGAAATATACACTAAAGGTTTTACACGTCTTCTCCTCTGCAGATCAAAAGAAACGTTGCACTTAAAGTCTAGCATGCTTTACCTCACATCTTGCAAACTCCTGCAAACTCCTGCACACTTAGAGTGGCTTTCTACCACTGACCCACTTTACTGTAAAAATGCCTTAAAGATACAATGTCTGGCTTCAATTACCCCACCCAGATTTGGCGTACAGCATCACAGGCCTCTATAAAATTATCATGGTGGTTGTAGATGTGGCGTAATACACACTGCCTTGTGTTACATGATATGTTCTCTTTGATGTTGGCAATTGGTTTGGACGGTTCTTTTCTCATCTGTGCAAATGTGAAGAGCAGTTTTAGCCCCATTGGCCATTGTCAGCTTACATGCAGCAGCACATGTGGCTGTATTTGCAAAAAAAACCAAAAAACGCTCAACTCACAGCGCTTTCTTTCAGGTCAGAAGTGTCGAAAATACAACTGCCGGGCAGCACCAGTGCAGAGCAGCAGCTGAGTGTTGGCAGCAGGCCAGGCCAGAGATGCTGCCTGGATACCCAGCACGACCGCTGTTCCCCGACAGGATGTGCTGTAACGACTCCAGACAAGAGTAAGACAATATTAACTCAAAAGTACAGAATGTTTTGCTGATACTAACCACTCGTGTGTGAGCTTCAGTGCAATCTAAGCAAAATACACACTAACTGAGCTTGCAGAGAGATACTTGCCAAGAGTGGGGAGAAAGAACTCTCTTTTAACCAGATGGGGGGAGGGCCACTGTAGAATTGATTGTTGTTAATGTAAACCTCTGGCTAATACATTTTGCAATGATCACAATAACAGTTGGTGATGATGATGATGATGATGATAAATATGTATTGTCCAGTGGAGGAGCAGCTGTTTCGGTCAGTGGAGGGCCAGGCAGCCTCGGACGAAGAGGATGACAAGTGGACTGGAGATCAACAGAGACAAGTGGATGAGGTGAAGAGGATCTTAGCCAGGCTATCCTGCTGTGGGGAAAGGTATCACATGTTCATGTTATCATACAATATATCATATATCTGATTGCAGGAATAAGTTAGATTATGGAAGTCTTAATTTATTACCGCAGTAAAGATCGCTAGTCACTACTTCATCATTCATTCATTCATAATGAATGAACGATTTTCTGTTTGGTCCTACTTAAAATAAACAGACAATTAAAACGGCATCATAGTTATATTGTAACTGACAGTAAATGATCTCCTGGAGTTTTCAGGAAAATCTAACTTTCCATCTTCTAATGTCTGTTCCTTAATAAGGTGTGAGGACAAGGCATTCAAGAAGTTAATGTCTAATTTCGGGAGCTCGAGAAGCGAAGAGAGCTGCAGTGCTGTGTTGGAGCTCCTTGAGAGAGTGACCAGGTTGCATAAGCAGCTGGAGCTGAAGGAGAGCCAGGCTGAGATAAACATGGACCAGGTACGAGCCAACTCTGTCAGTTGGACGGGTTTCTGTGGTGCCACCTGCCCTCTGTTGGATCCATTTCTATGAAAGGTTCTGTTATGATATTGTTCTGCTTGCTTTCCATCCCAAGCCATTTTGTGGCTTTGCATGGTGTGAAACTACATTAGAGACTGGTAAGGGTTGTTCTGAAAGTGGAGGTCTTCGTAGGCTAAACCACAGCTAATGCTACAATCCTTCAACTTCCACCCAACCAAACCGCCAGGCCCCCCACACACAGACACGCAGCCTCCCTCTTTCTGGGTGTGGGTGTGTTTGCAGCTGTTTGCCACTGGAGCCGACCACAGAAACACTCCCCTCTTTGTTGCTCCGCGACACTTCAAAAAAATATAATGAATTTAAAGCCCTCTCGTCACAGTCGAGTGGTATTTTCACAACACAGGAAGACAGGCAGCGGGGGAACCGTGATGTAATGTGTTCCCAGAACATCTCAGCACTCGGAGAGGAAAAGTTCAAACCAAACAAAGTCCTGACAGCGAGGCTTTGTTTATGAGCAGGATGTGTGGGGTGAGACCTTTGTCCTTCAATATACCATGACGTAAAGGTGCACCGCAGGGACTAACATTTATTACAGAAACCTACAAAAAATGGGTTGAATTTTAATGCATTTACAGTTATAGTTGTAGCACACAAGACTGTAGAAAAGAGCCAGAGATTAATAACAAGTATGATTTAATGCAGGTCTATTACCCCAAAGTGAGTGAGAAAGGTGACTGAAGAAGAAGTAAAGCCTAATCCAGAAAGTAGAGACAGTCTCCCAAATCCAAACTGGAAGCTGGTTTAATAGAAAACTGAAGGCTCTGCCTCCCATTCTGCTTTTAAATACTGTAAAGTGGTCTAATAGGGTGGTATGGTATTATAAGGTCATTATCGGGCCTGATTATTTAAGACCTTGTATGTGTGTCTGGAATTAATGAAGGGACGCCAATATAGGAGAAATCTGCTCTCTCTTTCTAGTCCTCTTGTACTCTTGCTGCAGCATTTTGGATTAACTGAAAGCTTTTTAAGGAGTTGAATGAATTACAGTAGTCCAGCCTGGAAGTAATAAATGCATGAATTTGTTTTTCAGCGTCACTCTGAGACAGGATAATTCTAATTTTAGAGATGTTGCACAAATGGAGTCAAGCAGTCCTACATATTTGTTTAATATGTGCATTGAAGGACATATCTTGGTCAAAAATGACTCCAAGGTTCCTTACAGTGTTACTGGAGGCCAAGGTAATGCCATCCAGAGCAAGAATCTGGCTAGATAACATATTTCTAAGATTTTCAGGGCCAAGTACAATAACCTCTGTGTTTGTCTCTTTATCTGTACACAAAGACAGAGTCAAAGTTGGGTGTCATCTGTATAGCAATGAAAATGTATACTATCCCTTCTGATGACACTGTCTAAGGGAAGCATGTATAATATAAACAGAACTGGTCCTAGCACTGAACCCTCTGGAACTCATAATTAACCTCAGTGTAGGAAGTGGACTCCATTTACACAAACAAATTGGAGTTTGTTAGAAAGATGTGATACAAACCATTTTAATACCTACAGCATGCTCTAATCGCTCTAATAGGTTATTATGGTCAACAGTATCGAATGTTGATCCAGGTCTAGCACGTTCTGAAGGTGACGTTCTATGTTTGTAAAACTAGCAACAACAATAACGATAATGATAATAATGATGATGATAATGATGATAAATGTCACGACCATCTTGGTTTCCATATTGGGATTTTGTAACTTAAAGCAATGATGCTGAAAGTTACAAAACCCTTTTTACACTATTAACTTGAGCATCTGCACAGATTTACAGTAATCAATCAGATTTATAGCCTATTTTAACAGCTGTAGATTTCAAGATTATCAATTCAAACAACCTCACAATCAAAGTAAGTGGGAGATGTGGCTACTTTCCTGGGGTTTGAAAGAGGAACCAAATGTCACTTTCAGCTGACCAGAATGCACTGAGACCAAACCTCCAAGAATTTAGACTCTGTTGGAGTTCAAGTCACTGCTTACTTTCAAGCAAATTGTACTTTGCTATGAACTGTAAAGGTTTTATTGTAAGTTGACACAGAGCTTGGGTGGTTTGGCTGCAGGTACCAGACAAATGTTGTGCCAGCTATTAAGCATGTTGGTGTACTGCCATGTTGTGAGTCTGCTTTGTTGCTAGAGGCAAACTGAAGACTGGACAAAATAATGAAAGAAGAAGAGTAGATAATAATTCTTCAGCCTAATCTCAAACCGTCAGGAAGGTGCCTGAAGCTTTAACACAGCTTGCATCTCTACAGGATCACCGACACATTTCTAATAAAATAAAACTTGTGCAGCAAGTTCTTCTTTACCTTTTCCAAAGTCCAAAACCAACAAAGAAGTGGTCTCGCTAACGAGCATCTTGTAGATCAAAAGCACAGACCTAAAATTAAAGTCGTTAGTTAGCCACATTGTTGCACTGGGTGACATGTTCATTCTTGTAATATATAGTAATTTTAATTGCAATTTTCCCATTCATTGTCTTGCCATTGAAAATGCTTTAATACCAAATCTGTGTTAATGAAAGTCCTTTATATTTAAGGGATGCCTTCAAAGACCAGATGTTCTTCTAAGATGAACTCACAATGTGATTCTTGATTCTGATGCCAGAAGGAACTGGTTCTTGTGCCATGTCTTCCAGATGAAGGACTCCCTGATGCAGGAGCTGCAGCAGAAGGCTGAGGAGACTGAGCTGCTTCAGATGGAGCTGCAGATGCTGGAGACAGAGAGAGTCCGTCTGTCTCTGGTGGAGGAGAAGCTTGTGGACATCCTGCAACTTCTCCAGCAGCTCAGAGACCTGGTCAGTCACAGTTTTTTGTTGTTGTTTGTTTTAATTGTTGAGGTAAATTTAGAAAGGATGTTTTGACTTTGTAAAGATATTCAAATATTTTTTAAAATCATTTTAAGGCAAATCTTGCAAACGAGCATTAAATTCATCATGTGAACGGAATTTCAAAGTAATGAAAATCATTTGCAGGGTCGATAGTTGTGAGACATCCACTGATGGCATACTGGAATTATTTTTTCTGGTCAGAAATTAAATAGGAAAACAAACAGAAGGCATTTTGTTTGCTACAGGCAAATTCTCCACATGGGCATTAACTTGGGAATGTTTTCAAAATAAAAGGCAGCTTTGTGCCATTCAGGTTTTTATACATTCTTTTGTGTTTGTGCACTATCCCTTATCAAACACATGTGGAAGCTTTGCAATTACAAGATGCAGTTTTCTCATGAAAGTGGTTGTTAAGTACCTGAACGTCATCTGGCTCTCTGCTGATTTCAGAACGTCTCACGGAGGTCTCTTGGGAAAATCTTGCTCAGCACTCTGGAGTCTTGCAGTGACCCGCAGCACGGTTAGTAGACCTCACACACCCAATGAAATCAATACAACTCTTGTGAAATGAAACCATGAAAATTTACAGTTACTTGTGGGAGGGAGTTAAAGGGAAATAAATAGGATGGTCTGTCATGTGACTTCCTCAGAAATATCACATCTGTTCTGTTTTTAACACAGGCAAGGCCCATATTCTGGAGGTGCTCAATGCCCTCTATCATGAACTTACTGCTTGTGAGATTCTGTCTTCTGGGAGACCTTTGGAAAAGACACACAGTCAGCGGTCTCTTGATGCCCTCATCATCTCCTGCTAAACAAGACTGCCTCCTGCTGGCCTCGGAAAATGCAAGCGTTTGTTTGGAGGACACTGAAAGCTCAATAATGGTGAAAAAGGAAGCTGATTGATGTGTATAGTGTATTATAGTATGGAGATTATAAGCCTCTTGCCCTGTATCTATAAAGGGATGTTAATCTAGAATTATTGTAGCAAAGAGCTTTATTATATATAACTGAAATACATGCCCACAGATTTCTTCAAAAGCTTTTATTGCACATAAACTTTAAGGATGCAAAAAAAAAGTTTCATATGAACTTTTCCACAAAAGATACTTAAATGTGAAAACTTAGAAGTAAGTTTGACTTTGACAGGACATGAAGTGCTCAACCTCTGCTGGTCAACAGGTGAACAACCTCTGACATAACCATGTATCGCCTAATTAGTGAGGACGCTGATTAAGCATCCACAGTATTGTTCTTTGAATCTTTATTATTATTTTTCTATTTTTATTACTATATATTCTGTACGTTTTTGTACTCTAACTACTTCAACACCGAACTTCAACTTCAACTTAGAAAAAACATTCAACCACCATTAAATTCCTCTTCTTTTGGACATGACTGCTTCTATTCTTCTTATTTTTAAATTTTGTATTTTTTAAATTATTCAACTTTATTCAACAAAAATGTATAATGTATTTCAATGGGAGAATCTTCAAATTCTCATTCAACTTCCTCATCTTTCAGCTCTATCTACTTCATCATGCATTGACCTACAGTGACCATTCAAACTTTAAACTGTGTGGATCAGTGTGAAGGGAGTACCTTCTCACTGACCCGTAGAGACACACTGTGTTTTAGTCAGGAGTTTGTCTCAACAGCAGGAAGGACCCCACTATTTAAATTGCTCCTGTGGCCACATTTTCAACCGCAGGAACATAAAGAACCGTATGTCAGTAGTTAGTCATGGCCAACTGGATTGAGCTGATTCTGATTGGCCCATGAAATTCAGGCTTCCATTTGATTGGTGGATTTCTTTTCAGCATGTTTTCTGACTGGATGATTTAAACTATAAGCATTTACCTGTCTGTAATGGATTTTCCCATATTTCAGTGATTTTGTGATTAAAAAAGTATAAACTTTTAATATTCAGATGTTTTCCGATTCTAAATTTTCTTTTGTCATTACTCAGCTTTTGTACATTTTAGTAAGTTCAGCTACTTTCTAACTTTAAAACTTCTTATGTGTGAACTTTAAATTTCAACGGTTCTACACTTTAGCCTTCAGGTGAATGATTCGGCCTATTTCAGATCATTCAACATTTTTAACTTAACATTCAAAAATTATTTTATTTCAACCAATGACTGTAGAAATCAGTCATTGATTTCAACTCAAGACAATCAGCTATCAGCAGTCACACGGCAGGGATGTAACAGTATGAGACACCAATAGTCTGGGCCTGATTCTCATTCCTGTATCAATGTTGACATTTTGGGGAAAAAAGCAGATCAGCAAATCTGATTTTCAGCTTTAAGGTTTATTTTTGTCTTCATAACAACTGTGCACAAGACAATTTCTGAGGATGATGACTCATTTAAAATGCTTCAATACTTACAGTTATAAAGAGTAAGGCGTGGAAAAGCTGCTCTTTGTGATAGGTTGTGCTAAATCTATACCAATTTTTCCACATTTTGATATGATAGCAAGAGTTAGTAAACCTCTGATAAATGCTCCCTCTACAACAGCCTGTTTCTTAGATTCAGCAATGAAACTGAATTTAAAACAAAACATAGATGACATTGGGTCGCTTGGGCAACTACCAAGATCCGTGACATCACAAACTTCATGATGTCATAGTGACATCACGAGCTCAGTGACATTATAAAAGCATGAACAGGTCGAAGTTCAGTTCACTTTGTGAAGCTCTGATTCCAGAAGCACAAAACAACCTGGTTGTTAGAACAAAGAAGAGGCCGACGCAGAGAAACGCAGACGCTGAAGCATTTAAAATGTCACAGGCTCAAACAGAAGTGGTCGTGAACCCTGGGGAAAAAAAGGGGCAAAAACAGAAAAGAGTGGCTGAAGAGCCCAGAAGACCCATTACTCGGGCGTATGCTAAGGCTCATTCCCTCCATATTTCAGAACCAGATATGGAGGGAGAGGGAAATGTGAAATACCCCACTGGACAAAACCCTGGGCCTAATGGAGGGGCTGGGCAACATCAGCCCAATCCCAGATTTAGACCCCATCAGGGCAGAGGCCATGATGATCCCTGGGCTGAAATTGTATCTCTTAGACATCAACTACAAACATCCCAGAATCACCAGAATGAGCTTTATTGGAAAGTGGAAGGTGCTAATAAAAGGGCTTGTTATTACCAGTTTCAGGTGAGCAAACTTCATGCACAGATG
>VUQR01011780.1:0-26913 GCA_015108515.1 Hemichromis elongatus
CACACGCAGATATGCAATCTCTCTCTCTCTCTAGCTCTCTCTTGCTCTCTGTATTTCATTCATACACACACACACACACACGCACATATTACAATACACACAAGGAGATGGGTCTGGCCTCAGAGGAGGCCAGCTAAGCGTTCTATGATTATGGGGTGTGTCTTTGTCTCATTTAGTGGTTCCACAAGGAGACAGTCTTCTGCTGTGTCAGACAAACACACACACACACATACACACACTCTCTCACACACACACAAATGCAAAACACTTACACTATCACTTAGTGACATCAAATCCCTCAGCTTCACTTTTCCAGATTACTTTTATAATAAGCTACAGATATAAGAATAGCCGAGTATTCATGCTTTGCTAATTTCCACAGCTTTTAACAGCATGTTGCGTACTTCTCATAATCCCTCAATAAGCAGAATTAAGGAAAAACAAGCAACACCAGATGTGTCATATTTCATTCCTTTTTTTATTTTGGAAAAATATTGCGCCTTTTTTCCAGTATTAAAAATGACAGGCTCTGTACATCAGACTTTTCCCTTAAATACAACACAGTCACAGTGGTCTCAAGTGCCTAACACATACATGCATACATACATACTTACATACATACATTATCTGCCAGATAAAAAAAAAATCCAACTTAAATTATAACAAGATTAATTAAAAAGAATCACAATGAAATGGAGCACAAATAATTACATAATTAAATTAAAAGAATACATTTTTCTTTAGATAACAAATAAAATAAAAACAAATGATCTCAACCAACGGCAGGCAGAGTGATGGTGTCCTTGAACTGGCGAACAGTGAAAGAGTAAAGGGAGTGGAAGTGAGCACTGCATTCAGTGACACAGGCGTAAACTCTTCTCACACACACACACACACACACACACACACACACACACACACACACACACACACACACACACGTTGGGTTTTCGTAACTTGTGGGGACATCTCATTGACATAATGCTTTCCCTAGCCCCTTACCCTAACCCTAACCATCAAAAATGAATGCCTAACCCTGACCCTTAACCTAACCATAACCTAATTGTAACCCTGACACTAAAACCACATTTTGAGCCTCAAAAATGCCTTCAAACTCATGGGGACTGGGATTTTGGTCCCCACAAGGGCTGTCGGTCCCCATGAGAATAGTAAACTTCCAATTTTTGGTCCCTACGAAGATACTAATACCCGTCCACACACACACATGTGCTGTCTCACACACACATGCACGCCCACTTCCATAGTGCAATGAGGTCTTGGCAGTTGACTCTAGTCCTTTATAGTTTGGCCTACTTGGAAAAATCAACAGCATCACTAGAGGTCAGGAAGAAAAAGACCAAACTGTAAATTTGAGCTGTTAATGCAATTTCACAAAATTCTGGAAATGTTCTGGAAATGTATGAGCAGCAAATTCAAACAGAAATCATATATGGACTGATAACTGAACTCCAAATATGTTTTGTTTTGAGTTCTTTCATTTTGATTTTTTGTTTTGTTTTGTTTATCCTCTAATGCCAAAAGTTTTTCCTAAGTTGCTCTGCCCAAAACATTTCCCTGTGTGTCACAACTTTCAGGGGTCAGAGGCCAGTATGGCCCAACAGAATCCATGTTGGATCGATCTGCAGTCACTACTGGAGTCTTTAGTTCTTTATTTTGTGCTGAGAACCAGCTCAGCATTGTTTCTGTCAGTGCTGCAGAGGAAAAGCTGTTGAGTTGCTACAGAAGAAGTCCCACAGTTTTATTTGGGCCAAGAAAGCTCAAACTGTGATTTATATTTAATGAATAGATTGTAGCAGTTTAATGTTACTACAACTCTGCTCTCTGCTCTGCAGCACTGCACAGAACTCGAACTACTCATTATCCATGACAGATTTTACACTGAATTGTAAAACACAGCACATAACAGTACTACAACAGTACTTTAAAAATTCTCAGTACTCCAAAGGTACTTCACTGTTCATTCAATCAGTACCCCATGGTACTACAATATCAACTGTCGATATACAAGTCCATATTCCACTGATTGGAGTTCATCCTGTTACAAGCAATAAATCATCTTGAACTACAGAAGACGTCTTTATCAGTTTGCCAACAGTCTTCACTGGACTAGACAAGTACTCAGCCAGGGCTGTTTCTGTACAAAGTCTGTACAAGCACTAGCACTGTCTCCTGGTACTCCATCCGTAGTGTTGAGTCAAAATTAGACCTACATCCATCCAAGAAATGTCCAGAATTCACCCGTAGTACTACTGTAGTACTAAGTCCTTGCCAAGTGGGTTCATTAGCACATTGGCTCAAAGTCCTCTGGTAAATCCGAGGGAACAGCAGCAAACAGCAGGAGTAAAACCTCCTGGAGACAAGCTGAGCTCTACTGCTCAGGGCTGGTGTATGTGGACCACCACCTGGTTTTGACTGGTATCATACCTGTAATACAGAAGGGACAAAGTCACTGTTTGAACTGTAGTTCGCATTTGTGTGTTTTATGGGTGTTTGGGTCTATTTTTGCGTACTCACCTCTGTGGCAATGATGCATTCGTCTTTCTGGTCCGACATGACGTAAACGGACTGGTATTTGGTGTCACTGGTGCACTGGTACCTGCTGTCACTGGGACCGCTGTATTCAACATCACTGGCTGACTGGAATTTAATGTCGCTGGTCGACTGATATTTAAGATCGCTCGTTGCATGACAGTTCAAATCAGTGGATGACTGATATTTTGCTTCACTGCAGCTCGGTGATTCAGACATAGGCTTCTTTTCTGATGCATCACTGTGGGATAAAAAAGAACAGAGAAATTTAGAAATGCTGTCCTTCAGGCAACAAATGCTTTTACAGTGATTATGAGACATCTGCATGAAATATTTCCAACCATTAAGAATGTATTTTTATTGGTTGTGTACCTGTTTTTCCTCTTCCTGTATCTTTCCTCTGCATCCAACTCATCCTGCATTTCACATTTGGCCTCTGGCTCTTGGTGATCCTCCTCTTTACATGGTGGCAACTCCTCAGGCTGAAGCTCATGGACCAGGTTGTACTCCACGCTGGGGTACCGAGATTTAAAGCCATTCTTCTCTGATCCGTTGAGCCCACCGATTCCACTAAGACCTCCGAGAGATCCAGCGAGATCCGAATGATAATCTGCCTTCTTGTTGGTGTTTTTAATTGATGTTGTCATCAGAACTCCCAGTTCCTTGTCGCTGCGGAGACAGTTGTTGGTGGTTGTCAGGTTGTTCATGGTCTCCTGGCTGTCACTGTGGACACTGTCACTGTGATGACTGTCCCGCTCCTGCAGTTTCACCCGAATGTAGACCACCAGCACCGAGCATCCGATCAAGATCACAAGAACCAGGAAGATGCCGGCGCATACGGCTGCCCAAGGGAATCCGCCATTGTCATCCTCCACATCGTCAGGATTTTCACTTCCAGAGTATATTCGATCAGGTCCATCTACAACCGGATGACCCCTGGGAATCTCTGGTAAAAGGAACTGACAGTTGTGACCGCCGTAGCCGGGCACACAGGCACACATATAGCGGCTGCCTCGCTCATGACAGGTGGCTCCATTGTGGCAGGGGTTGTGTTTGCATCGGGAGACAGGGGAGCTGCAGTTTTTGCCAGTATAACCTGCAAAAATAGTAGGGTTTAAGAATCTGAGAAAATCAAACTAAGCTCCATCAAAACGTCAAGAAATTTGTCAAGAGTTGTCATACCTGGAGGGCAACTACAGGTGTAACCATTTCCTGTATCCTGGCATGTCCCACCGTTCTGACAAGGGAATGAGAGACAATTTCCAGAGATGCTACTGCCGCTTTCCTCACAGTTAGGACCTGAAAACCCTTCAGAACACTGACAGAGGTAAGAGTTCACCAGATCCACACATTCTGCACCTGCAGAGGAGAGAGGGATTAAGAGAAAGACCAGTGATTAGTCTCTGGATATTTTAACCCTGGGTTCAATTACAGGTTTAGGTAAAGTAAAAAATCAGTAAATGTACCATTTAAACATGGGTTGGAGGAGCAGTGGTCAATTTTCTTCTCGCAGTTGAAGCCAGCGTATCCTGTTGGGCACTGACAGAAGTAGCCACCTTCTGGATTGTCAACACAATGTCCATTGTTGAAGCAAGGCCCATCTGCACAGGTATTGGCACTTAACTCACAGTTGTTACCATAAAAACCAGGTGGACACGTGCACTTATATCCATTGTCGTTGTCCTACATTGGAAAGAATGTAAACAGTCACACACAGGTTTCTTGTTTCCACACCATCTCTTTTCTTCTCCTGTGATACTCACAGTGCAGCTGCCTCCGTTGCGACATGGACTTCCAGAACATTCACTGACTTGGATCTCACAGCTGGCACCTGTGTATCCAGGTAAGCAGGAGCAAGTGTAGCTGCCCTGGCCAGTGTTAGTGCAGGTGGCTCCGTTAAGACAGGGTTTGTGGTGTGTACAGTAATTTAGATCTGGAAACACCAACAATAACCAACCGTTACCATTACAATATAGTTTAAACTTAAAGCAAAAAGGGTCCAAGAGGGAAATAAGCATGTAGTAAATGTGTCAGTAAACTCACCCTGGTTGCAGAAAAGCCCACCCCAGCCCTCCTGGCAGTTACACTGCCAAGGCTGTTGGCAGGTGCCATGGAGGCAGCCAGGGTAACGGATGCAGTCATCACAGTAACGCCCACTAAAGCCTACACGACACCTGGGAACACAACAATTATTTAACACTAATAGTAACAGAAGAAAATATCTTAAAAAGCTGTCATATTAATTTATTGAAACTTGAAACGGCTTTTCTGGACTCACTTGCACTCTCCTGGTTTATCACAGAAGCCGTGTTCTTCATCACATCCAGGAAGGCAGATTGCTGCAGAGGGGAAACAAACACGGTCAGGTGGTTGGAAATAAGGTGTGTTTGCACTCCATCAAACTTCCAATCACATGAATCCCTTTCAAGCCACTGACAGTTAGTCTGACTGTCCACCTGGTTGCCTGGCCTTCTTATTGGGTAGAGTCATTCACCTTGTCTGGTGTCATGTTTGTCTGCCGAATACATTCACCTACTCAGGCATCTCTCTAGGTATCTTTATTCTCTATTATTAAGAGGCTTAATCCAGCAATGATTATGGTCTTCTGGAGGTTTTCTTACCACTTATAATGCAAAAGAATAAAATTCTGAGTGTAATTGGTGTCACTGGGTCACTTTTGGGAATAGGTTGCTGGTTGCTTCAAAAGTTGTTGAAAATGCTACCGTTTATGCCTTAATACCCACACAAGGAGCTACGTCAGTTTTGGTCACCAAACGAGGGGGATGCAGCCAACAAGCCCTCTCTTTTAACATGGTTGTTCTCCCATACAAAAGCCTCCCACACAAAGCCTCCTTTCTCCCCTTGACTGTGGGTCAGAAGTCCTTTTTCTCACCCTTAGCCCCTCTCCTTCCATATCCCTCCCTCTTCTTTCTGATCCTTCTTTTTTGCTCGTTTACTCTCCCATCCACCTATCCCCTCCTCTCATCCTTCTTTCCTATCCTTTCTCCTCTTTTGCTCATCCTGTCTCTCCTCACTCCCCTCCTCCTCCTCCTCCCCAAGGGCCAGCTGGTCTGTGTGGAACTAACCACCAGACAGCTGCTCCATTGTCTCCTCTCACCGAGCAGCTGCCCCCTCCACAACAATACACAACCGTGCTCGGCCAATCACCAGCCTGAACCACAACAATACAGGACCCCCACTTGGCCAATCAGGGAGGAGGTTTTGGGCGAGGAGGCCCCAGTGGTCTAATGGAAGGCACGCGGCGTGTGAATTACTGAGAAGCCACTGCGGCTCATTAGAATGGAGGCCTCTGGTGCTATGGGATAACTAACTGACGCCTGTTGCACACGGGCCCCGCATTATGAGGTGAAAAAAGTCCCCAAACAATACAGAGAGGCAAATGACTGTTGGGGAAATTAACTTTGAAAAGTAGTTATAAACTGTAGAAACTCAAAACCCCTTAAAGCTTTTGTCTTTTTCGTTTTAAAAGTTAAGTAACAATTCTTTTAAGATGGCAGTAATTCCAATCTAAGCCAGAACTAGTGTTAACACGTCTTACTTGTGAGGCAGTTTTTTGGGATCAGGCGCTTTGTGTAAACATCACCACTTACTGCTAATGACTGTACCACTCCTTGAGCTTATCTAAGCAGTTGCCATTGAATTGAAATTTTATCTACTGCATTACCACTAACCTGAAAGTGTTTGTGCGTGCCAACTTTATCTCTCAGTTATGGCTATTCCTCATATTGCTCCATACTTGCTGACATTGCTTGATTAAAACCAAACCCACTCACGTTCAGTGCAGTACTGTCCCTTCCAGCCTGAGTTGCATATGATCTCTCCACGCTCGCCGCAAGTGAAATGTCCGAAAGCATCATCTCGCGGGCGGCAGAAAACAGAGCAGCCTTCGCCATAATAGTGCTCATCACACAGGAAACGGTAAGAGTATCGCAGCTCAGTTTTGCCAGCTGTCTGCACATCACTGAACCACTCTTCTCCCACACTGAGGTGACGCTGAGTGGCGATCCTGCTGATCAGACGCTCTGGGTTGTCTAAAAGAGTAAATCACACAGCTTGTTGTGAGTCACATGTTGTTGTAATAAAGCATGGCTCTTCTGTAGAAGGTAGGACAGGGTAGGACCCTTTCATTCACACAAAGCTGTCAGTTATATTCCTTTGTTTACTACGGATTTCAGGTCTTGCTGAAGCATATGTGCTTACGCTCCTGCAGAATGACAGCCACACATGTTTTTGAGAATGAAGCTGTCATGCTTTGAAAAATAAAAGTCCAAGGGGTGAATTCTGCTGTCTGGCTTGCAACAATGCTTTTCTTGTGAACTGTGTTTTCCAAATAGAGACAGATTACATCATAAAACCTCAGTGCAATGATAAGCTGATGGCTTAAAGATGACAACAGCAAATCTCACCACAGAGACAAATCTGAGAATGCCTATTATCACGAGACAAGTGAATCCAGACAGGAAATTGTGCCATTATATGCAAAAACCCAATTTTTTATGCAAGAACTGCAAAATAAAAAAATCTGGACATTTGCCTCATTGAGATGCATGCAGTGTTAGATGATTCCCCACACTAGAGCAATAATTAAAAGAAGTGTACAGATGATTAACGCCTATTTACTTTTTAAGGGAAGGTGTGTGCCTCAAGAAGTTGGATCTTAATTCTTACTAAAATTTGAAAGAAAACCAGGCCACTATTTGCCTTCTGCTCTGTCTTTGAGTTACACTACTGGCTTTTCTTGCTGTCACCCACCTGTTGTCAGGTCGTCCAGGGAGTCGGTGTGGAGTGCTTCAATGATCAGTGAAAACGTCCCCTGAGGAGAGACAGAGAGAGAATCAACAGCTGCTTAGCCTACAGGCCTCCCTCCCTCCCTCCCTCCCTTCAGAGCAGCGGCGGGCCATTAGGAGGCCTCCCAATAAACTTCACAGCCTAATTCTCGTGTTGATTAGGTGCCTAATAAGGCCTGGTACCTGCTCCTCTTTTCACACCCCTGCCCATATCACACTCTGACACCGCTGTAAAACCAAACGAGGCGGAATTTCACGCTGTGATGCCAATGATGTGCCAACTCAGAGGATGTTAAATTTCCCAACACGGCTGGTCGGAGGAGAGAAACGTTTGGTGAACACCCCCACACTTATCCCTCTCTTTCTCTTTCTCTTTCTCTCTCTCTCTCTCTCACACACACACACACACACGCACACACACACCCTCCTCCCCTCTCCGTTTTATCCCACTAAAGAGCACAGAAATACTACAATAGCCCCTCTCGCACACTGCTGACAAAGACCCTCACAAGTGTGGAGTTTGAGAGCATCTGTTGCGTTCTGCACTCTTCAAAGCTAATACATCTCAGTCTGTCAATGCCCTTCTTTACTCAAAGTTTATGAGACATAAAATACCTCAAATTAATTTTTTTCGGAGTTGGGAGAACAATATAATTACCAAATAGAGAAAAGTGACGCACTGGGCCCAAAAAAACAAACAAACAAACAAAAGCAATAAATGCAGACCTGCGCTCTAAACTACAGCTTATAATCATTTCACAATATTAATAATAATATTACCGATGATATGCCCTGCTGTTACTTACTGGCCATGTGAAGCCGAAGGAAAAGCGGATCGGGTTGGTGAAGCTATCCGCGTTGGTCTCCGGGACCTGGAAGGAGTTGGAGCCGAGGACTGGAGTCACAGTCCCCCCATACGTGCAGGGAGGCTCTGGGGAGACGTTGGCCTGATAATGCTTCAGACAGATCCGAAAGAAAGTCTTGCACTCACACTGCTGCTGGCCCTGCAGGTGAGTGGGGCAGCAGTTGGCATTCCCACTTATCCCCTTCTTGTTGAGGAACTCTTGCAACTTCAGCTCAAACACGCCCGAGCATAGAACCTATAACACACACGCGCGCGCGTAAATCAATCGATCGATCAAGAGTATTTGAGGCAGGACCCTTGGGCATTAATCTTAAGCTGTTATATGTGAGAAATATGTGCAGAGGGTATTTTAACATCCTTTAATGTCAAAGCTTGCTTTCATTGGACCTACCTGGCAGGTGAGTACGGTGAGAATGACAGCCAGGAGCAGACACAGGCGTCCCATTGTGTTGACAGCCCCTCAAAACCAGTGAAAGCTCCACAGGTCTGTGCAGCCCAGCTCAAACACTCATGGAGAAAGTCCTGTAAAAGCTTCCCAGTGTCTCGCAGTCAAGGTGAGTCTTGACGCGCAGTGGGGGTGGGAAGAGGAAGTTGGAGTGAAACTTTTCCTTTTGGTGCGTCTGTCTTCCGCCTCTATATTTTCCAACACACTGCGAAAGTTTGTGACAGAAAGGCTTTTGCAGTGCAAAGTAATCCCCAGCAGACTGATCCACTCGAAGAAACGTGAATGAAATCCCCGATGGAAAGCGTTAATTCCAATCAGTCGGTGAAGAAGCAACTCTTGATAGGCTTGTTTGTTTTTCCACTTGATTGATCATGATATACTGATCCTAAACACAGAAAACAAATCTGGGGTCCTCTCCGTTTTCCTTGGTGTGGCAGTGCGTGTGTCTGATGCGTCTCCTGCACTGTGCAGGGTTTTATACGAGGCCAGCAAGCGAAGGGTAATAAGATGCAAATGAGCCCCTCTGCTCCTCTTCTTCTCCTCCCTCCACCACCACCACAAGTCCGCCCAGGGCCCATCACAAAGAAAGGAAAGGGGGAGGTAGGGGGTGCACACAACTTTTCTAAACCCGCCCCCCTCCACTCTTTCTCTCAAAGGGATGGACCAAATGGCTAGTGAGCTGTTAAATGTGCAACAACCCCTTGCTTCCCCCGATGCCTCCCTCCTTTAGGACACACTGAGCCCATTTACATTCCGACAAATTATTTTACCTCTGCACAAAATCCTCCATCAAGCGATTTATACACATGGTGCAGCCAGACGGACGGTGGCTTCTAATATTTGAGGGGCTATGGTAAAGGCTTGGCCTGGCTCGTTCCTTGGATGGCCAGCCGGCCAGCCAGCCGTCCCAACTGCGTTACAACGACCATCTGCTCCGCTGCATTCCTATGGTGTTACCCCTGCCGTGGTTTTCACAATGCCACACCCCCAAAACAAGTCGCTCTATTCTTATTATTTTATCTTTATTTCTTGGCTTAGAGACCTACAGCCTTTCTCCCCACTTGCGCCCTCATTATAAAAACATTGCTGCTGTTTTCCTAATGTAGGCTGCACCAAGTGTGCTGTTATGTTAATACCCACGTATTGATAAAAATGTGACTGACGAGTGCCTTCTTCAGTACAGCATTAAATATTAGAACTGTGATGCCGAGGAAGAACTTCATTTTCAGTCATTACAATTTTTCAATAATTCCTCCAATCTTTTATAGATTTTAAACCATTTTGAGTGGATAATGATCAGCTTTAGGCGCTCGAGGGTATAAAAAAGATCTCCGAGAGTGCGTCCAGTGGCCTCAGGCGAATACACCTTAACCTTATTTGGAGGCATGCATGCGTATTTCTCTTACTTGCAGTTTGATAGAGACAGTAAAAAAAACAAAAACAAAAAAAACAAAAAAAAACTTGGTGGTGTGTCACTCGCGTGGCTGTCATTAAGGGACTTTATGAGGGAAAGGAGGGGGGAGATGAGGCGGTGGGGGGAGGGGGAGTCATACTAGGAGTAAAGTTTTTTTCTCTTTGTGCTTTCAGCTGTATGGTAATTGGGACGGCAGCACCTGCTCTCCCACAATAATACAGCACCAGAGAGAGAGAGAGAGAGAGAGAGAGAGAGGGCGAGACAGAAAAGGGAAAAACATGGGGTGCATAAACAATAATCTTACAGTGTTTTTTATAATAAAATATCACATTACCAAAATACAGTCAGATTATATTACATACTGCAGACCATCACCCTATTCACGATACAGTATAAGTCAGAGAGTGTGCTCTCTATATACACGAGGTTGGCAACACGACAACTCGCGCAGGGTCCACTGTCTAATTTGCATATGTGTGTATATCCGCAGAAAAATGTGGGCAAGAATGCGCACTTGTTGGCGTGATTTATTCTGAGCTTATCTCTGGCATTCCCAACCGTGCTGTGATTCTCTACCAAGTCATTAATGTCTCACAGGATTATATATATATAAAAAATAGCAACCCTGCAGGAAAGCAACAAGTAATTAAGCAATTGTTTTTCAATATAGATGTGCGTTTCGTACAAAGAAAAGGAAATGAAAGTCTCCAAAGATAACTGTTGTGTAAAAAGACGATTTCCGATGTGATTTTAGTTCCGATATGTTTAGATTGATAAATAGACTTCAGTCATCAATATTTACGAAGGGAATATGAAATAAACATATTACATCTTTCACAAGTATTTTTTACTCTAATTAATATATCTGTTTTTGGACAGTTCAGTTCATTCAGTTTAGGTTCCACCTGTGTCATGTAACACAACATTTTCAACAACAAAAAGTGTCTTTAAATGAGGTTGGAGCAGCAATCAGACTCACTGAAGAACTGAGTTCTCTTCTAATGTTTACACACAGTAGCGCGCACTCACAAGGAAGCGCGCACTGGGAGATTTTTTTAAAGGGGGAAGGGGGGGGGCTTAATTAAAAACTCTAATGGAAGCTACTCCGTCTGCATATCATTACTGCTTTGGTTTGCCGCGGTACACAAACAAGGCTTTCATTCACACTCCACAGATAACATATGCACAACTTTCGGCCTGTCATGTCAGGCGCACACGGCGCTGACGGGCTGCTGCGGGAGCGCCACAGTGCCACCGCTGCACAAGTTTGATGACCCTGCTTGGTTTTTCCCTCCGGGTCAGTGTATACATGTCTGATGTGGTTGCGTGTCCGCGATGTGCTCTTTACACCCCTTGAAACTGATTGAAAGGCCTTTAACCTCAAGCTTTAACGCTATTATCCCTGCCTGCCACTGTCTTTCCACATACCCGTATGTGTGTTTAGCTGCAGGACGCTGCTCCGAGCTGCTCATTTCATTTAGCCAGTTGATTTCAACCCCCTTTGATAGCCTGTGATGCGTCTATATAGCGTGGCGTAAAATCCCCCCTTCTCCAGGCCTTTTATTTACACTCATCCCGACTTTCAGAGGTCCCTGGTGCTCTCCTTCCCTCTGTGTATTAGGCCAATATACTATCAGTCATTCATCACCATGACATGGCACACATTTTCCGATTACGCCAGCAAAGCGTGACTGAAAGGCATGGTTAGATGGAAAGTGACCCCCCCACCGTTCACCAACATCAAGATGACAATTTACCCTAAAACGTAATTTATGCCGAGAGCTTCTCTAATTGTGTCTTAAGGAAACAGCAGAAAGTAGAAACTCCTCCCTCTTCTGATCCCCCTTTGTGTGTGCGTGACCGTGCGTGCACGCGTGTACGTGTGGGGTTAAAAAATAGTTTAACTGGAGGTCGATTGTTTAACTGAAGTGCTTTCCTGTTGTCTATGTGTGTGTGCGTGTATGTGTGTTTGTGTGCGCGCGCGTGAGCAGGAGCTCCGTGACACATAGTGGAACAACAAAGGAAGAGGTCTCGCGCCCCGCCGCCCATTCATCCCTTTCTCTTGCGAAGTAATTCCCATTGATTCCTATTGAACGGCGAGTCGCGAGCCCCTCGGGGGAGAACCGTGTGATTTGTGAAGGGTCGCGAGGACAAGGCACGCCCCTCCTCGAGCCCGGCCATCTGCTCTCCAAACACCACAACACCAACCAAGTACCAAATGGCTTCCTTCATTTCTTTCGCTGCACACAGTCTCTTAATTTCTACGTTTACGTTCCCTCATCTGCTCCATCTCTCCGCCACTCTCTCAGCTCTCACTCCTTAATTTCTCTCATCATTCTTGTGTGGAGGAGACCGAATACCTCCGTAGGTGGATCAGGGCCTACTGGATGCTCCCGGCCAAATCACAGTGGAGGCATGCAACGGGTATGAGGTGGCCATATGGCCTGTGCGTGTGTGTGCCAAGAAATGGATGGATGGATGGCCGTCGTGGGAACCTCCACCTCACCACCATCACACCGACCATAAACATTAACGCACACATGCTGGGACTGCTGTAGAGATAGATAGATTCTCTCATTAACACGAGGATCACCTCACCTGGGCCAGGTATACCAACTTACTCCATCTGTCAGCCTTACTGCGACACATGTAATCTACATATACATTTATCATTTGAACGGGTTCAAACGTCAGAATGCGCCCTTCTATAGAATATACATAACATAAAAATTCTGCCTGCTCCAGTGTTTGTGTTTAAGTAATAGGAAAAGTAAATGAATTAGTAAACAGAAAATAATGCAGTATGAACCAGTTTTACACAACATTTCCAAAGATTATTTGGAAAACGTTTATTTTTTTTAACTTATATTTGTTTTAATGTAATGCTAATCATATAATAGGATAAAGCGCGGTGACAAAGCACTGACAGAAATGTGAATGTAAAGAAAAAATACAAGTGTGTGGATATGTCTGTGTAAGAACATGTGCCGCTATGTAGATATGTGAAGTTCTATTCAATCCAAATTATTTTTATTATTACTATTATTATTGTAATAACCAGATTGTTGGTTGCTTTAAATGAGACACTGAAGACACAATTTTAGGAGATCGTATAAAAACATTTAAGTAACACAAAAATATTTTTCATGAAATATTGCTCACCTTCAGAATATCTCTTTCACTACAGTGAATGAAATTCAATTCATTTTACGATAAAAATGTTTACAATCTTATGGTTGACCACAAAATGTGAGTTACAAATAAATCTGCTCCAGAAGACTGCACAGAAATGGGACAGTGCCTAAAAAATGCTGTTATTTGCTGTTTGTTATGTTTGATTTAATGTTTGATTTATAAAGAGCAACCAACCAACCAAACAAACAAACAATCGTTGCTTGCACTTTGAACAAAGAGAACACCCCCCTACCAAAAAAAAAAAAAAAATCCCTCAGAGGAGGGGTTTGCCTTTAGTTTGAGAAGCACCCTCCAGCAGCAGCAGGATTAGCCAGGCCAGCTGCCCACAGAGACCGTGAGCCCTGGACACTGACATCAGGCGTGACCTTAGAGTGGTGACTATTAGAGACCCTGAGGGGATCTGGACAGCACTGTGTATGAGTCTCTGTGTGTGTGTGTGTGTATGTGTGTTGTTCATTCAGTTGGACAACTGTTGAGCCTGGATGGATTTGGCCAGCGGTGTTCTTTGTATGACTGTGTGCGTGCTTGTATGGTCAATTCTTTCTGGGGGTTAACTGCTTATCCAGTACAAATGGGAGGTGTAGGGGTGGGGGCGCAGTTGTGTGCTCCTGGAACATCTGCCTCTGTTTCTCCTGAGTCAAGCTGTGGTCAAGAGAGGAGGGGAGGGGATGAGGCAACAAGGGGGAAGCAACTCAAGGGGAAAGACATGGAAGCAGAGAAGGGAGAGTCAGCGCAGAAGAACGAGGAAGCTGAAATAATCCAATATGCAGAGGCAACAGGTTAAAAACACTGAGTGCTAAAATAGGGAGTGGACTGGTTACTGTGTTATTATCTCCCTATCTAATTTCCTATCATGCTTAGATACTACTACTGGTTTCATTATTGCTCAGTTCACAACAGCAATAGTAACAGTATATATGAGAGAGAAAATATGGAAAAGTAGAAAAGGTCCACTCGATGTTGCTCACAAACCCACAAGCCTGTCGGAATGAGCCACAGTAGCTGGGTGATATAAGTATGAGCCAGATTTGCTAATACATCTAGTTTTCTTAACATTTGTTATAATGATTTTTATGGTTACTTTGACCATTAGAAACAGCGAGCATGAGAAAGAGATAGCTAAGGCCTTAAAGAGTAAGCAGGTGGATAAATGTGCTGCTTCAGCGTAGTCTCTGTTTCACCACTGGACAAGTTAATATTGTTTACACCTGGCCACATTGCTTACTTCAGGTTATGGCACAATAATAACAATAAAGTTAAATTGCATCGTGCTCTAATTTATACATAGATTTGCTAAACTAATGTGAAAATTACAGGCTGATGACACTATTGTGATATTTAGCTTGATTCTGTGTCAATGATGTATCTGACACTGTCAGTGATGTAGTAAAATTAGCTGTGATATTTGTCTGGTGGCACACATATCTACACCTTGAGTTATAGGTCATAATCATAGACCTAAACTAAACCCTTGAAATGGGAGTTTAAAAGGTAGCACTCTTCTTCAAACCCACAGTTAGCAGATGTTGCCCTTATAAAACTTTCAAAGTTGATCAGAACAGTTACAGGTTCTCACATATAAACGTTTAAACATTTTTGTGCTCTTATATGAAAGTAAACATCTTACATTTTGGGTTTTGGTATGACTCATCAGGGAACACCGCTTTTTGCTTTTGGTCAACTGAATTACCTGTAATGAATATAAATGTTGGTTGGTCTGCAGCAAAAAGCTACAGACTTTAAACAAAAATAAAATAAATAAGTAAAAGGGGATATGCTGCCGTCATTTTAGCTCCAGGTGCATCTGGAAAAGGTGCCCAGAGCCTGTAGGCCAAGTTCTGGGTGACATAAAAATGCCTTCACAAGCCCAAAGGTCATAACTCTTTTGTGGGTGATTGGAAATGAAAGTGGGCAGATTTACAACACAACTCCTCCCTCCTTAAAGATTAGTTTTTTTTTTTTTCTTCTGGAAAGCGTGGATTATTGTCCTCTCAGTCCACAGAGCATCTGGCTGTAGAGCGACAGATGCTGACAGCTGCACTGACGGCCAGCATATGTCCCCTTCTTTTATGCCTGCTCTGGTCAAACAATGGAGTGGAAGGTACCGGGGGCGCTTTGTGTGGAGAAGGTAGACCTAATGGCTTTCAGAAAAAGACTGCCCACTCTCCAGGAGAGCAATTAGCCCTCCTCTGATCCTGTCCTGGAGTGAAGTCTTACGAGCCCACACAAACACAAAGGCTCATTCTCATTCATGGCATTCAGGATGTTCACTACTAAGGAGCGGCGTGCCACGTTTTTTATTTTTTTTTTTTTGTCTCTGCACACTCTTTGTTTTAATGAATGCGCAGTGGTCTCCATGGGCTGAGCACGTACGTTTTGTTTTGTAACGTGATGACGCCACGCGTAGATTATAGGAAGTGGTTTGTATTTACACTAAGTAAACACAGCAGGGATCTATGCTGCTCAGTGTCCAGCGACATTTCACAGTGAGTTTTTTGTTGTTATTGTTTTTGCCACGTGAAGCGATGCTAGAGTAGTTGTAGTAGTATTTGCTGTGACGTATCAACTGCGATAGGAGTTTGCTGGTAAGGACAGGAAAGGGGCTAAGAGCGAAGCTAACAGTTAGCATTCGTGTCTGTTCTCATTCAAGTCAAGTCTTCGCAGTGACGATGTTACACCAAAACAGATCCACCCGGTCAAAAGTTAAAGTAAAATCTATTTGGAAAGACGCGATATGCTTCCTCCCGTAGCTTCCTGTGTGTTTCTGCTCTGTAGGAATGGGCGTGAAGGGTCTTCAGAACTTCATGAACCGCTGCTGTCCAGAGGCCTGTGTGACAGTGAACCTGAGAGAGATGGCCACACAGCAGCGGGCCTCCACAACCGCACCTCACACCAGCAGTTGAGTTTATTTCTGTGTGAAACCAGTGTGACAGTGGCTCTGTGTCATTCATGAAATGGTAATATTAGTAGACCTCCCAGGAGTTCCAGCTTTCTCCAATGGTTTGCATGATTATGTAAAGTAATGTCAGGAAACAGCTTCTCAGCTCTCAGCTTTTCACATGTGTGTACAGTCTTTGGTTTTATTAATCTGTTAAACAGTGGTTATTTATTTAAGGGTGTTATTTTTTTTGGAGTAGAGCAAAGGTGGAATATCCAAATACAGACTTCAGAGACAGAAAAAGAAGCCCCACCCCCCACCCGTATTATGGCTAGTAAAGTCCTAAAGCTGAGGCAAAACAGAGTCCAGGCAACCAAATTAAAAATCCCAAGGGTGACCGGCGCAACGCACACAGAGACAGTAGAACAAAACAAGGTTCCGCTGAAATACGAGGGCTACAAATACAGACAGAACAAACTGTGGAATAACAAGGAGAGTGGAAACAGATGGGTGACAAGAAACAGGTTAAACCTATCAATGAGACAGCAAAAGTAAAACCAAGTACAAGAGACAACCAAAAAAACCCCAAACTGAAATAACATAATAATAATGAGCCTATAACAAGCCAATTAAGCTAACTCAGAGATGGACAAATACAGAAAGACACCAGGAAACACAGACTAGTTAAAAACACAAATAGGCCATGGATGACCAGAGTCCCATACTGCGAAGCAGGATTTTGTCTTTTGTCCAGGGAACACAGGTTAACTGTGTTTTCAGTAATACAAAGGTGAATCACTTCTTACCTAGGTTAGACAGTGATGGAGGAAAAAAGTCATAATATATATATATATATATATACACACATATATATATATATATATGTATATATGTATATATATATAGTTTTTGGCTGAAGGAAATAGTTTTGTTCTGGCTTTTGCCTAATCGTCATTTGTTTTTTTAATGTTAATATTACTAATGTTTAAAAAAAAAGCTAAATAAAACAGTTTTTTAAAAAACTAACAAAATCTATGGCTTGTAAATCAGATAAAATGATAGATGCAGTGGACAGGTGTGTGCAATTTAATGAAAGTACTGCTTCAGCAATGCTCCACCAATGCACATGTAAATACTGTTTACACCTGTTTACAGTGTTTATTTCAGGGTGTGACATGGTAGTAACAGTAGTTATTATCATGCTTGTACTTACAGATGTATTTGAAAATGTGTAGTAAAAATTATGGGCTACTGACAGAAAAAATATTTAGTTTAATTTGAAGTAGATGTTTTCCTAACAGTAATGGTAATAGTATAGTATTAGTTGTGATATTTTTAGCTGTTTTCTGGTAGTAGTCATATGTACACCTCTGCTTACTAGTCATAACAGCAGACCTAAACAAAGGCCATGCAATGCTAGGAGTTAAATAGGTAACACTTTTCTTTAAACCCATACTTAGTATAGTAGCTTTAAGCATGTTTATTTGGTGGATTGTAACACAGTACAGTGTAGTTGATGGAAGATAAAACAGAACTTTTAATGGCATTTCTAAAATGAACAGAACATGACATGTTTATGTTCCTGTGAAAATATAATATGACTTTTATATGCTCCTACTTTATTTTTCCTATATTGGTTTACTGTACTACTATATATCATCAACAGCCAAGGCAAACAGTACACAATGCTGATCATTGTCTGGGTTATCATGCAGGCCTGCTGTATGTTACATTTTGATTTTACTTACTTGCAGACCCCACACTTGTTGTGGATGGTATGGCCTGCTTGCGCCACTGGTATTCATGTAAGGATTGGGCATGTGGGGGCCAGTGGAAGGAGTACTTGGATATCCTAAAGCGATGGGTTGAGGCATTTACGTCTGCAGCCATCCGACTGGTCTTTTTCTTTGATGGAGTAGTGGAGGAGCAGAAAAGGCAAGAGTGGGTGAGAAAAAAGCCTTAATAAATAATACCTCGTCAGGTTTTTACTTACCTCTAATTGTCTACTCTGATAGAACAAGAGGTAGCTAAGTCACACAACATTATCAAACTTCATCATATTGGTGTCTTAATTTTGTGTGAATACAAAAAACATTGGCTCTGGTCTACAGGTGAAGAGGAGACGCAGAGTGAACGGGGAGATTTCGAAGATATTTCGTCACATAAAAGAGCACGGAGATCAGCCGGGTAGAGAGCTCTTTTGTCTGCCCTCAGGACTGGCTACATTCACACCCTTTGCTCTCAGGTCTGTGTTTGCAACAGAGGACAGAATATATGCACCATGATTATAAAGACTAATTCTAGTTGCTATAGATTTGTTGTTGTTGTATTTCTTACAGATCATTAGGTCAGGAAGTGTTTTGCTCAGTTCGGGAGGCAGACTATGAGATTGCCAGCTACGCTCGCCAGCATGGCAGCATGGGTATTCTGGGAGAGGATTCAGACTTCATCATATATGACAGGTTTTTAAAATTAATCTCATGACTTAATTTTATTGAGAATTGTGGTCAAAATGTCTGATCGGAAATTTTGTTTTAACTTTCATCTCTAAAGCGCCCCTTATTTCTCTGTGGCAAAGCTGCACATAAACAGCCTCACCACTATCATGTACGACCGGCAGAGGCTCTGCCAAACCATTGGACTGGCTGTTACCCAACTACCACTGCTGGCCTGTCTCCTGGGTAATGATGTGGTGTCAGAGGAGAAGATGCGTGATGTCAGGAACGATGCGACGGCAGCTTACAGGTGCACCAGTATTGGCTATATTAATAGAATATTGGATTTTTTAGTCTTACTTACTATCAAATCAATACTATAGTTGTTGGCTACATTTAGTTACATAATATACGTTTTTTATGTTAAAGAGTTCCTTGAGTTTATTCTCTAAGCTTTTGTTTGAAAGATTTATTTTCAGTTTTTATTTTAAAAAATACACACTTATTAAAAATAATAAGTGTAAAACATGTGGACTTTGAGATCATAAGCATGTTCAAGTGTGTTTTCCCAACACCTGACAAGTTCAACCCACTCAGGTTATCTTTTCCTTATCTGGCTTCACGTACCCTAACATCAGCAATCAGGCTAAAGTGACACATGAAAGTGGTTTCCTAACCTTTCTTTGACCACGTTCACGTGAAAGGGCTGGACTTAGCGCCGCATTTCATTGATAAGTCTACAGGGAGCAGAGCGATTGATTGTACAAAGAGTAAAACTCTAATTTTAATAAAAATATCAACAGCAACAGAGCTGCATTAAAAAAAAAAGTGCTCTAAAAATGTATGTTGGCTTTACTGTGGTCAGTGAAATTGGAAGAGTAACTATATTAATAAAGTCCGGTCTGTTGGAGGCCAGGAAGGAAATCTGGAAAACGCAGTCTGTGTGAATGAATGCACTTATCAGTATCACAGCTCTATCATTAACATATGGCTCAGCAACTCTGATGCAAGTAGAAGAGCAAATATGAAAACAGAATTCATGCATAGACTTAATTTACATGCATATTTGATGTTAGGTACTCAGTTATAAACAGGTGTCCAGTTTTATGATCATATATTAAGTATTACAGAACAATAAAACTGATTTAAAATTGCGTCCAGCCAGCTGTGAAAAAAAGAAAAAAAAAAAGGAATAACGTGTGGGAAGACCGTGAGTGGTGATGCTATTTTTTACAGAACTGGTTGTTCAGTATTTCATACCTGTTGATCCCTCACTGTCAGCCTGCTGCATCTAGTTACCATGGTGAACCATCTTGGTAACCCAAGAAACCAGAGGTCAAACCTGAAGTTACCTCAATAAGCCCAAATCCTTCTTTATTATACAGACCTCAGATCAACATGCGGTACCAACCCATCACTCTCTATTTTTGTCTGCAATGAAAAACACTCATCTTGTTTGGGTTTGTCAATGAGCCAACATAGTTAAAATTCTTCATTTTATTGTTCCCAGGAAAAACAGTCCCACACCACATTATGGTGCTCCGCAGGGGCAGGTGGTGCTAGCAGTGTCCCAGCTTGTGAGTTCTTTGTGGAGTACAGAGGATGGGGAAACTGAACTGGTCCCACAGTCTCTGAATCTCTCGGCTCCTCGTAGAGAGCTACTAAAGAAAGGTGTTTGCTCATACACACTACCTGGACAGAAAAGTCTTGAGCTGTGTGAAATCTCTCCACTTCCCTCTACTTTTGAAAAATATGTTAGTCCAGAAATCCTAAAGGTATGTTATAGTCATATATGTGATTTTGTTCTTTAGAACTCCTTCTTTAGAACTGGAATAAAATTTTCTTTACTGTGTGGTTTTCCACAGGCATGTAGAGAGAAGCATGTAGCAGCAGAGGGTTTCATGGTTTACACTGTCTTGTGTGTGGGAGTCACTGAGTGTAGCAACACTCTGGAAGATGAGGAGGACAACGAGTTAGTGCCTCAGGCCATTGCCTACAAGCCCTGCAGACAACTCATCTATGGTCTCCTCCTTCTGCTTGGCCATGATGGTAAAACAGTCAATTCACAAGAAAATGAGAACAGAAACATACACGAACTAAAAAAGTTAACATGAAATGCCAAAAACTACAGTTTTTCTAGTGGTGACTTGAGTCTGACTCCAACAGCAATTTAATCCCCATAGACTGCAATGATAAAATACCCAGAAATAAACAGCATACTATTATCTGATTCGAACTATGTAACTGGCGATTTATTTAGTACAATCATTTGGATTTCGTTTAAGAATTTACAGGGCCTTTGGGGTTTTTTTTGGATCAATTTAATGTAATTATCTGATAAATATGGCCTACTGAACAGTACAGACGGTCTAAGAAGTCAGGTTTGGTAAATAAAATCCTACTGTTTTATCTGTTTGTGAGGCCCCATTCAGACAAGCGTAGAGACCTGTCGGTGAGCACCTGACAGCCACTGATTGCTAAGGAAAAGTAAATATCCCCCGACTGGTTAGCGAGCTGTTGCAGGAGGTTGCTTGCTGAAAACCTCCTTGTGACTCCTTTAGTCCTTAGCTGATCGTGCAGTAGTTTGTATGGAAGATACGGATTTATCGGCAAATGTGCCAATTTCACCGTGTGGCAGTGAATCTTCGAAAAACTGCCACGCAAAACAGAAATTGAGATCTTTGTTTTTTCAAAATAAAAGTCTTACCCTTTTGAAACATTGTGTTCAGTACTAAGGCCCAACCTTTATTTTGAAGGCGAACTGCCCTTGTTTCGGATTTTACTGCCACTTGGTTAGTTTGATTTCACCTGCGACCAGTTACCGGGGGGGTTAGCGATTGAAGTCTCCATTGTTGAGGTCTCATTTAACAATAATCAGCAGACATGTGCGTCTATTTGATACTCATTTGGGTTTGGATGATTTCACAGTGGCTTTTTCCATCTTCATATATAGTCTGGGGTAGATGCGTGTAGATTTTGGCAACATTAAGAATGTATCTTCAGTGGAGAGGCCAAGACATTATGAACCATGCAGACACACACACCTCAGCGCAGTTTGTGCCGTTAGCGTTTATGTAAAGTGAGGGGAATGATAATGGTCTTTGCAGGAAATTGAGTAAAGCCAATCCAAGCATAACACTGACATGTTGTGCTTTTTCAGGAAGCATTGTGGACCCTCCAGCAATCAGGGAATGGTTCGTCTTCCCCGGAAACCCTTTGAAGGAACCTGACATAGTCCACCCGCTTCCAGTCAGCCTGCCATGTACTGTACCTGCTATTTTTCATATACTTATCTGTTTGTCTTTGGACACAAAATAAAATATGATTTCAGCACAGTTACACCACCAGTACAAGATTTTATTTGATTTATTTTTTATCCCTGAGATGATAAAATGATGACTATATCCATGTTTCTTGGTTTATGCACCATAGGATCAAATTGCTCCCAAATAAGCAGCAATCAAATGAGTCCTGTGGTCATAAATGATTGTTTCCTAGGAATTATGTTTTCTCTATAATTAAAATCATTGTAGACTAACCCTGAGGCACCAGCGGCTTTAAGACTCGCGTTGAAAAGCTGGCTTTGGTTATGTTTAACACATGAAAGAGATTTGTCATATATTGTGCCATATTTTTCCATCTAAAGTCCATAGTATTTTTCTCTTTTGCTTGAATCTGTAGGTGATCAACCCAATCTGGACTTGTTATGGTTTAGCACGAGTCCCGACATTTTTGCTCTTCGCCTGACAGCCTTCCTCACAATTTTTGGCTGTCCTGAGTTTTCGGAGCTGTATGGAGTTATTGAAGACTCTCTCCTGGCTGCCCTCTGCCTGGTCACATATTTAGTCCTACAGGTAGTGTAAATGTGTTGATTTGTTAGCCATCGGTGTGTAAAAGCAGACCTATATGATTTATCTTCTTTAAAATTAAAAACAAGTTAAGTAAAGAGAAAAAAAAAGCAGAAATATTTGTATGATTCTCTGGGAAAAGGATGTGATTTAATTATTAATAAATCAATAGCAAATGTAATGTATTTTTAAATAGGGAAAAATTTACATTAGTGCCTTTCGTTTGTTATACATGTTTTACAATCTTCTTTGGTGTTGATCCTGCCTCAAAAAAATAATAATAATATTAACAGTTGTACTTTACAAATGATGGCCTCTTTTGGTTGTCATTGGTCAGGGTGCATGTTTGGCTTAGGCTCCAGTAAAGCTGTTAGATGAAAGGGGGTGATACCTACAGCTGGTGGTTCATGTAAACAAAGAAATGAAAGACCAAATATGTTTGATGACAGTTTAACGTATGAGTCAGCTTTTGATTTGGGATTTACATCTGTAACACGTACACAACAATTATTCTTTCCTTTGTCACCGTGTGATGTAAAGTTAAACATCGCTTGTTGATGGCTTGATGGTAACCATTATCACCAACTGGGGCCCCAGTTTAGACACAGACACTGGTCTTTGTAACTTCAGCTCTTACGTCAACAAGTCCTGATAACCATCCGAGATTCTCAAACCACCTCAGAACTCTTATTACTGTATTTTGATTGTAAATCTAAGACTGTATCAATGTGAGCTGCTTGTGATCCTGTTGTAATGCCCCGTGATCACTAATTCGTATGTGAAAGAAGCCGAGATTTATGCTTTTGGTTTGGGTATTTTGCATTGACGTCATCTGACTGAGCTTTAACACAACATGGGATCGCGTGACAGGATAAATGTGTGTGCGTCATGTTATAGAAGCAAAACATAAATTATACCCTTTATTAATTCTTTTTCGGAGACACTTGTATCACTTATTAATTGATTTTCTAAAAAGATACATTTTCAAAGAAAAGGTCAGATGTCCTGTTTTTGTGTAACTTGTTATTTGTTGTCTTAAAAGTATGCTTCTAGTACTGCTTTCTTTATTCATTTATAATACATTTAATACACACCAACTAAAAAACACCAAAAGTTCGGTACTAGATTTAGTCTTATTTAGATAGTAGAACCTTTTTCCTCATCTTTATCCCATCTTGGAGAGACAGAGCTGAATGCTTTAGTACTAAAATCGACAGGCAGCCTTTCAGACTGGCTTTTAGTCAGGCGCTGGCTGGCTGGCAGCAATTTAAATGAATGAAGGCCCTGACAGACAGGACAGTAGCTTGTTAGAAGGAGGCTAGACGAGCAGATGATTAAAGATGAGCAGACAGCATGACAGACAATAGTAGCTGTTGTCTGATCACTGCTGCATTCACATTCCCCTCTCGCTCTTCTATTTAAATAACTTCAGGGTTTGTTTGTTTTGTACACACAACTGGGCAGCCTTGTCTCTGCAGCCGTCATTGTTTCTTTTTGTGTTGACTTGTTGCAGATCGAGCAGACAAAACAAACTGACCCACAAAGAAGACACACTGGGATGTATTTGAACTGGCTAACCATGTATTTTCCCTTGTGTGTTCGGTTTGCGCGCATGTTTTCAGGTACAAACTTTATCTCTAGAAGACGTGGATTCCTACCTGAGTCAAGCTGTGTGTCTGAGACTGAAATCCTCTCAGGAGCTTCAACAGATCCAGGTCTGTCACAAACGCATTTAAATAATATCTAAAAGATGCCTTGGTGATGATATTTTTTAGTTATTTTCAGATTTTCACCCCCACGTTTTTTTAACGGTAAAGCCAAACATTGTGTATGCCGCTGCAAGAAGACAATGTTCGCTGACGTTTACAGTAAACAAAGTCCTCTTGTGGTAAACACAGCTTTGAAAATGTTTCCATTAATAGAAAGTGAAGAGAAAGTGGAGAGAAAACATAAATAAGCTGCTGATTGACGGTCTTTCCAAGAAAGCATACAACAACCTTGAAAAAATAAGCAGTTATGATAAACTGCAGGGTGTTTTTGTTCTTGGAAATAGAAATTTTGAACCATATATTTTAAAAATCCAGTCGTCAGGAATGTCTTAAAAGCACACACAACACCGATGGATATCCATTGTTTTTTTGCATTTCTGTGCAATAAAATTTATATAAAATGTTTATACTTGCTCAGCTAACGATTTGATTCTCCAGGATTTTTAAAGTTTCCTTCATTGTTTAGTTTAGAAACTATAAAAGCCATTTGGTTTGGGCAGCTTTATTTTTTTGCGTTTTAATTGGAAGGCTTGCAGAGTAGCACAGTGGACATTGTGGTTAGGTAGTATGAACCTGACCCACAAGGGTCACATAGGAGACACTTCAAGTTTTCTTAAGACAATCCTGGGTAAATAAAAATCAGGGAGAGAATTTAAAAAAATTTAAGTGTCTCCTAGCTCCTCTGTTTGACATCATACAGACCCGAAGCATTCAGAGCAGTCTGAAGTTTGAGATTTTAGCTCACAGGAATTATTTGTACACACACTCACATCATCATTTAAGAACTTCAGGCATGTTTCATTCAGCATCCAACAATTTAACTTTATAAATACATTATATGGATAAAAGTAATGGCCCACTTACACATTACCCTTACAGGAGCTTTTAAGGCATCCCATTCTAAATCCATAGACGTCAGTATGGTTTGTCCCTTTTTTGCAACTGTTACACCTTGCGCTCTTCTGGAAAGGATTTCTGCAAGATTTTGGAGTGTGTCTGTGGAAATTTTCACCCGTTCAACCAGATAATAATTGATTAGGTGAGACAATGGTGTTGGACGAGATGTCCTGCTCGTAATATCTCTTCTTCTAAAAGTGTTCAATGGGCTTGAAGTTGGGAGTCTGTGCAGCCTGGTCATGTCTTCATGAGCCTTGCTTGCTCATCGTCCATCAAACTTTATACTTGGCACAGTGCAGTCAGACAGGTAATGCTCTCCTAGCATTCACCAAACTCAGCTTAGTCCGTCAGATAGAGAAGCTGCCAGATAAAAACGTGTGATTTGTCACTCCACAGAACACATTTTCACTGTTCCAGAGTCCAGTAACTGAGTACTGTACACTACTCCATCTAATTCTTAGTCTTGTGTTTAGAGATGTAAGGCTTGCGTGCAGCTGGAAACCCAGGTCATGAAGCTCCTGGTGCACAGTTATTGTGCTGATGTTAATTCAAGACAACAGATGGTCAGACATTTGAATGACTACTGAATCACTCTGTTCGAGGGCATTTTTGCTTGACTCCTCTTGTCAAATTTATTGTTTTAAGAGTTTTTTTTTTTTTTTACTGTTATTTAGAAATAACACCATTGTAACAGTAAATACATGGCATACTGCACAGAAAAGGAAAATAGTTTGAGATGACTAAGAATGATACATTTTTAGATCAGATCGGTATAAAAACAGAACCAAAGACCTCATCAGACATGTATTAACAAGGCAGCGGATACTACTCTTTTATAATTTCAGTGTTCAGTGAGGGGGCATCGTGGGACTTGTGAGTTCTCACAGATGCGAGAATCAGCTGTACGTTTCCATTCTCTGGGAAAACGACCGTTGTGTTTGCTCCCTCTTTGTAGCCCATTTATTTTTACTGTTTAATTACCATACTTATGTCTAGTAATTTGTATTTGTGCTGCTCATCTGTTTTCTACACAATAATTAGGGCTGGGCGTTGATTTGAATATGTCGTGTGGGAGAGGTTCAGAGCTGCAGGAGGGGTTTTAACTGAGTGACTAGTGTACGGATTAAATATGCACTTAAACACAAATTCGTTATTGATGTGCGTATGGTATTCATTTTTGTTCACATCTGTGTGTGTGTTTGCACAGTTTACGGACACCTACAGATTCACATACACATCACAGCAGGAAGTAAAAATCACAAAGATTTTCTTTATTTAAAGATAAGTTTAGGAGAGAGAAGTGTCTGTTTGTGAAAAAGTGTCAGGCAGTGTATGTGTGTGTGTGTGTGTGTGTGTGTGTGTGGGAGAAAGGGGCTGTGGGTCATAGGTTTTTTGGATGCATCGGTTGTGTTGCAACATTCCTCCCCATGGGACAGTGATTTTGGCGTGTGTGTGTGTTTGTGTGCGCGACAGAGAGAGTAAGCTGGCGACAGTCGCCTGTCTGTCCTGGCTGACGCTCACCACATGGAGCTATTTACACCATGCACACTCCGCCCCACTGGACACACACATGCACACACACATTTCTGTCTTTGTCTCTCTGTCTTTTGTGTGTGTGTGTGTGTGTGTTCTCATGTTCTTATCCTTTTTGCACTCGACCACTCTTTCTTTCTCCCTTGTGTTGCTCTGTATCTATTTTTTGTCTTTGTGTCTGTGTGTGCCTTCAAGCTTGTGTGTCTGTCCAGTGTTTCATTGTTTTCAGAAGGTGAAGCTATGTTTGACTGGAAGCAGGTGGCAGGCAGGGATGAG
>VUQR01011781.1:0-14522 GCA_015108515.1 Hemichromis elongatus
GCCTGTGATTTGAAATGCATTCTGGGACACCAGGCTGCCCCAAGTCCACAACAGGAATCGATTATCTAGGATCGACCTGTGTGGACTTACTTTGCACGGCAACCAATCAGATGTTAGAGAAGCTGAATTGGCAGCGTTAACCTGCCCCCTTGGTTTGATGGGTGAGGCTGACAGATAAAATGAATTCATGATGAGAGCCAGGCGTCAGGACTGCCAAAATGAAATAAATAAATATATCATTAAATAATTAATTAAATGTGTCAATAATTAATTAAAATGTGAAATACATAAATAATTAATTAAATGTGTCAATAATTAATTAATTAAATGTGTCATAGCTATTTAATTAATTAATTAATTAATTCCAATTTTAATTAATTATTGCCACATTTAATTAACCTTTTAATGGTGTATTTAATTAATTCATTATGTCAGTCCTGGCATTCCATACATTTCTGCTCTTGCTTTTCAAAAATGTAGCAAAGTCAGTGTCTGAGCATAATATGTATCTACTGCCATCAGCTGCACAGCTTGCTGATAGCCATGCTGAGAAGTTAGATCAGTGAATGTATTGAAACTAAAGAATCCAAGGGTTAAAGCTCTGGAGCTAAAAGCAGAATTTACAGTGAACCTAAAAGTGTTGGCTTCATTTCTTTCAGGCTTACACTGTCTGCACGGATACTTTGGAGAAGTACGCATGCATCATCGGAATTCAGGATGCATTACATGCAGCAGTTGTTTAATCTCCCTACTTTTCTAGCGTGACTGCGACACACTGACATAACTGACGGCTCCCAGTAATGACCGTCATTGCATAACTGATACTGTTTCAGACCACAATGCAGAATGTCAGTGCATCTGCACGCGCATGGGTGTGCGCACACGCGCCGTGGGATCGGAGAGATTAGCAGCATAATCCCGCCGGTAGTGAGAGTGTGTGCGCGTGTGTCGACAGCAAGTCGCCGGTGCCGAGGAAAAGCATCCATGGAACACCAGGAATCACACGGGCGCGTGCACACCCCCTCACACACACTTAAACAGTGGATTAAGGTTAAACAGATAAAGTACAAAAGGACTATTTGGCACTAGAGGTTGACATGATGTCTGTACAACTGTACACGATGAAATTTCACATACCAACCTGACAAATGGTCGTTACGGGGTGGTACCATCCTGCATGCCTGCTTGTTTGAGTCAAATAAGTCAGCTTGTCCATCTTTGTCCACACTCCTATACTTAACACATAGAGTATGACCCAGGCTTTCACCTAGACCCTAGATTCACCAGTCTGGTAATGTGAGACCAGTAGCTACATAAATAGCTTTCTCGAGCCAGACGAGGTGGCAGCCACACACAGAAAGCATTACTACTAAGGTTAGGCTTATGGAAGTTCCATGCTGTTTTTTCCTACTGCTCTCTCCTGTCAATCCAAGCAGGTGGTCTTGCATTCACTTAACTTGAGTGAGAGTCATTTTAACTCACTGTGAAAAGTTTAACCCTCTAATAATAGCTACAGAAGGCACAAAAGACTCAATGGATAACATAATTCGAATCACGTGATGGGTGGTGGTTAGTTTAAAGTTAAATTGTTCTGGATAAGGTTTGCTAACAAAGGGTGGAAAAAAATGAAGTGAAATAAGAACACAGAGTAAAGGAACAGGAAGTGCAACACATCGTTAAAGGTTTGATAGCGGTAGACAATAAAAGTGGGTGAAAAAGAGAGATAAACTAAGCAAGCCTCCGTTTTTTTTTTTCCAAACATCAATGCATTACATGAATTTTAAGCCCTACAGTGCACGCCTTCTTTATCTGCACTGTTTTGGATGGATTTTAAAAAATTCCCATCCTGCTTCAGTTTTCTAAGCAAAGCGGTGATTTATAAGGGACATGATGGGTGACACAGGTTTTGTAATTAAGTTGATGTAACCCTGAGAAAACACTCTTGATGGCAGTCTGTGATCGAACACACACACAAACACCCACACACACTACACAAACATTTAATCTTTGTCCTGGTCCTTCTTTTACTGTCTTTCTCTTTGTTGCTCTCTCACAGTCACACTGAAAGAAACAAATCCCAGAGCCAGTGAATAACCCAAGAGTGTAAATGCCAGCAGCATTAAATGATGGGGAGCAGCCAGTCGCATTCACTTAGAAGGTGCAGTCAATGTGCTATCAGTAATTGTTGTTTTAGCTGTTCGGGCGTGCCGGGCGATACAACAAACATCTTCTTGTCTTCTTCAAGATCATCTCCATTCTTCATCCATTCCCAATTTTTTTTCACCTAATTTACTCAAGTTAAGAAAAAAACTTACACACTGAACCTTATACTGTACAGAAAAGACATACACACAGTGTCCAAGTACTGCTCCTACAGACATGTCGTGACTTGACCTCATCGGTGTGTTTCCTTAGGTACTAAATGTGTTTGCACAAAGAATAAGGGAGACAAGAAGTCGAACAAATGAAATAACGATGTCATTCTCAGGAATCTTATCTGGATCATTTCTATGTGCTCATGGTATCTTAGAGACAATATATCACAGGCCATCTCAAAATAAAATAAAAAAAATAGCAGTTGCACTACAGGGAGCTGACCTCATTTCCGTGTATAAAGGAATGTGTGTTGTTTTGGAGTGTGTATGCGTGGGTGATGATCTAACATAGGTCTTTGACAGCAAGTGTCTGCAGTTGACACAAATCACACAGAACATCTTGTCACATGATGTGGATGATAAAGAAAGAGTGATGCTTTTGTGTCTGTGTTTAACTGCACACAGCAAGGCAGAGCTGGATCTAAATGTTCTAAATGTTAGAGTATGTAGGTTTTCATCCACACACCTAATAGTTTTAAATTCTGTGTTTGCTTTTTTTTTTATTTTGAAATACTGTACGAAGCAAATCCATCCATCCATCTTCTGCCGCTTATCCGGGGCCCGGGCGTGGGGGCAGCAGCCCAGCCCAACCCAGCCACCTCCTCCAGCTTATCCGTGGGAACACCAAGGCATTCCCAGGCCAGCTGAGAGATATAATCTCTCCAGCTTGTCCTGGGTCTGCCCCGGTGCGTATTCCCAGTGGAAAATGCCCGGAACACCTCATAACAGGAGGCACCCTGGTTGCATCCTTGTCAGAAGCCTGAACCACCTCAACTGGCTCCTTTAGATGTGAAGGAGCCCCTCCCGAATGGCCGAACTTCTCACCCTATCTTCTCACCATTACTGCGGCCGCAGTACCAATCTGTGTCCCGCTCCCTTCTCCTGTCACTCATGAACAAGACCCCGACATATTTAAACTGCTCCACTTGGGGCATGACGTTGCCCCTGACCCGGAGTAGGCACTGCACCCTTTTCCGGCTGAGGACCATGGCCTCACGGACCATGGTGCTGATTCTCATTCCCACCGCTTCACACTTGGCTGCGAACCGTTCCAAGGTGTGGGAGGCCATCATCCGATGAAATCAATAGTATGACAACGAGATCAAATAGTATTATATAATTATTTACTGTTTTTTATTTAAATATAGAGTTTATTTTATTGCATTTACTTATATTTCAGATTCGTTTCTAACTTCTTCGGATATTTGTTTTGTTATATTGTATTTTTTTATTATACCGTTCTATCATTTTTTACCTATTTATTATGTTTTTCAGATTTAATTTTGGCTTATTTTTTTCTGGTATGAATAAAAGAACAGTTGGGTCCATAAGTTTCTCAATAATGATCCTTATTTATTTTTTAATTTACCTCTATCCACCACCACAGTGAATTTTAAGTCAAAGAGTCAAGATGTGATTGAAGGTCAAACTCAGGTGACTGATTATCCATTGAAGAACTCTTGGGTTTGTTTTGCAGTGCGCCCTGGTCATTATCCTCTGCACAGATAATTCATCCTGCTACTTCTATCAGCATTCGCATCATCAATAAACACACGTGACCTGGTTCAGCTGGCAGCCAAACATACATATGACATTACCTTCACCGCGTTTGACAAAATGTATGTTTCGGACCATGAGCTCATTCTTTCCTTCTACATTCTGTTCTCTTTCCATTCTGGTAAAAGTTCATGTTGATTTCATCTGTCCAAAGAATTTTTCCAGAGCTGTGCAGGCTCTTTTAGATGCTTTCTAGCATATTCAACTCACAAGCCTTCCTGTTCTTGTGGGTAACATTTTCTAATTATGCACTTAAGCTATCCTTTCTGTGGTTTTCTAGGCTTTTTGATGTTGCTGAGCTGGCCAGTGCATTCCTTCATTTTAACAGCATACTGGACCATCTTGGTGACTTGGTTATATTTATAGTTCCAGTGAACGGCTACTAAATTGAACTGAATTGAATTAAATGCAAGTTCGATAGGTTTGTATCAACTCCAGATCTTTAATTTGATTTATTTGTCATGAAAAATAAACAGGGAGCACGTCTCCCCGTGGCCATGAAACTGCTTCTCAATCAATTATCCATCTACTTTTGAGCCTCTGGTTAGGGGCAGAAAAGAGCAAGCAGTTCAACAATCAGACACACATCTTTCTGGGGTTACTTGAGTGAATATCTTTGGATCTTTACAACTGCATTATTTGATATGTTTATATTAATAAAAGCTATTATGACTGCAGTACTTTGCTTTGAAGGTACAAAGACCTTCAAAGCAAAGCACGAACACACTTGAGCACAGGTATTTGTGCTTGTGCTCCAGAGAGTGCTCATGGCTTGACTACTATACACTTGCAGCCTTCCGTTTGTGGCAGGACTGTCTCTTGATGGTGAAAGAACAAACAAAGCAGCCAGTCCCCCTCTGGCCTTTGCTGCTTAGAGGGAGAGAAGCTGACAGATAGAGGCTGACTTTTTGTTGTTGGGCCCTGTCAAAGCAACATGAGCTAGAACATATCCAGCCAGGACTGAGTCAGATACACGAGGGCGGTAAGTGATGTGGCTAAGAAAATGTATGCAAATAAAGAATGGTGAGTGCACAAAAGGAAAACAGAAAGCGGTGATGATAAGGAAACAGAGAGTCACTGAAACTAATAAGAGTGCATTAAAAAAGTAAATAAAAAAGAGCTAATGATTAGATCAGGGTTAGGCAACTCCAGGTCTTGAGGGCCGGTGTCCTGCAGGTTTTAGATCTTACTCTGGGTCAGCACACCTGAATCAAATGATTAGTTCTTTACCAGGCCTCTGGAGAACTTCAGGACATGTTGAGGAGATCATTTAGCCATTTGAATCAGCTGTGTTGGATCAAGGACACATCTAAAACCTGCAGGACACCGGCCCTTGAGGCTTGGAGTTGCCCACCCCTGGATTAGGTAGTCACTTTAAGCTTAGAAGTAGGAAATTTTAAATGCACCAGTGCACATTTAATGTCAACAGCCAATAGCTAACAGAACATATGAAGAGGCATTAGAAGCTAAAAATAGCTTTTTGGAGGAAGTATTTTGGAGCAAAGCGTAAGTTGTCTGAAACTTACAACCACTAGATAAAGAGAGAGAAACAGGTGTGTATAGTTCATTTTAATGGCAACTTTTGTTTTGAAAGTCTAGAAAATTTACAGGCATCTGATGCTATTAGCGCTATTCAGCTAGTCATTTTTGAAAGGTAAAACAATGTGTTTTTTTCAGACAATACATTTCATAGTGTGAAAGTGACAGCTAGAAAAGTTGTAAAATGTTAAAATGTTTAAAATGTTTTTATTATTAAGTTGAATTTATTTTAAAAGTGTAGAAAGCATCCCCGCTCTCAGCAGAAGGTTTGGGAAACAAACAGAAAACCAAAAGCCCTGATTTAACTTTTGTTTTGAGGCTATTTACACATCAAAATTTTTGGCAGAAGAATTACTCTAGTTGAGCACTCAAAGCGCATTCACACAAACACTTTTTTTCAACAAAGTGTTTTCTATCTAACGTTCACACTCTGGTGAACACATCACGAGTCAGCATCTTGCCCAAGGAGCAGCCAGGCATCAAACTACCAACCTTACAATTAATAGATTGCAGTGGCACTGCTGTCAGCTTATGTACTCTAATACAACCTTTGTTCTTACAGTCTCCTTCTGTACAGCTTATACTGAACACACTTAGGGTGGAGAGATAAATCTTTCCTTTGGACTCAATAAAGTTTTCCTTCCTTATCTATCCATGAATAATCATCAAATCTACCTTTGTATTGTGAAATACTGCAGCAATCCCACTAGAGGAAAATGTAACACAGATTGCTGAATGTAACATATGATATGGATCTTTAATTGTTATTCCTTTATTTAATGCAGGTCATTTCTTTCCACTACTACGATACAAAGGACCTCCACGAACAACCATCAGTCATTAGCTTAAGCCCTATAAGCACATCCCCCTGAGACTCCCACCTAACTATTTTATAAAGCCTAATAAAAAAAAAAGGTTGTCAAAGCCTCAATCAGGTCTTCTTTAATCCCTAGTAATGACTCAGTACATTAAATATTTGGTGATCTGATTATAGATCGCTGCTTGGAAAGAATATGACTGACATTCTCTGCCTCAGTCATCAGATCAAAGCACAAACAACCCTCTCAGTTCCTCCCTTTGGTTCTCACATATCTCTCTCTCCCTCTCTCCTTGCCCCATGCCTCCCTCAAACACTCTTCCCTTTCCTTCCTTTGCCTTTGGCTGGGAATCTGGCCAACAAATCTGGGCTTCCAAAGAGCAGATCCATACTTGCCTGGATACTCAAACACTGGCTTGTTTCATTTATTGTCTAACCATGGTTAGCTTGGAGTTGTATCTCTGTCTATATATTTTTGTGTTATTTGTTTACATTCAATACAAATCATGTATATAGGGTATCATTATCTGTCATTTGTTAAGAATGTCATGTTAAACGATTTAAAGAGTGCAAACTATTGGTTATGTGGTGAGGTCGCTTCCACGTACACTCACAGCATGTGGGCATCTTCATAGAAGAAGAGATCTACATTCTGATGTGCTCCGGTTAACTGCCATTCAATCAAGTTCTCATACATGTATTAACCAGTGAGTCATATTAAAAGCCTGATCTGAAAGAGGGATTGACATGTGAACCAAAGCTGTACAAGGAAAGCCCTGTTTTGGCGATGTTGTCTGTGCATGGTGTGCGTGCCAAGCTGTCTATTTTGAAGTCAGGTCAGGACAGGCTAGCACTTCAGGCCTCTCTTAGTCAGTGTGAGTCAGTAAATTGTCTTGACAACAGACGGATAGACACGGCTAACTGACGACCAGACACAGCGAATGAAAAGCAAACAAACAGAAACATGTAAGTCACATGGCAGGAAAGCAGCGATAAGAGAATTTCAAATAAAGCAGCCAGGAAGCAGACCACAAACAAAGCCTGATGGGAAAGATTCACATTCAGCTCACAAACCACTGGAAAGCAACCAAATTCCAAGGCAGAGATGAAGATGTTTAGGGAATGTCAGCACTATTAAGCACTGTGGTTTCGGCTTTCCTCCTCGCCTCCAAGCAGGCTGATCTGTCAAACCACCATGTCACTCCATTTTCCACAATCAGGAACCAGGCCACCAAGTCATTGTTCTATGTAGGCCACCATCAGTGATGTCACACATCTCCTGCATTTTGCAAAGCAGCGTGGGCCTTCATAATTTACACATAATGACTGAAGAATCATTCCAGCTGTGCTTGTGCCTGTTGGGAAAAACAGGGGATTTTAGGAAACTGACTCATCGCATCTACAGGATGTTAGTGGCTCACAAAGATGTTGAAGACCCGTCTAGTTTACTAGTAACCTGTTTTCTAGAACCTAAACATAGACTTAATTAGATTAAGATCTAAACCTTCCTTTGCGAGAGCGGTTGGCGGTGAGTCAAATACTACATTTAGGTTTTAGCCAAGGTACTTGAAATGAGGTAACCAAGTATAATGGAATACATTTTTTTGTATAGCTTTACAGTAAAGCAGTTTCAATAAATTCAATAGAAAAATATGTTGAATGTTGACCACTAGCTGCAGCGTTTGCAAATAAAGAAGAGGTTTTACCAGTGTCCCAACCTTGATAATAATTTAAATCAGAAGAACTGAGTCAGACCTTGCCACTAGATCTCTGCCAAACTAAGAAATAAAGGAGCAACATTCCTCTGCTAATGGCCAAAAGCTCCAAATACTATTGACTTTGTCATGGGGGTAGCACTTGTTAGCAAGACAGCACAAGGCTGACTGGTAGCACAATGACCCTCTAAGTGTTGGCACAAGCTTAATGATGTGAAAAAATCATTAGTTCCCTAACTGCTTCCAGGGGCAGTGGCCAGATTATGTGTAGTTAGAGAATTTATGTTGTGTAAAAAAAAAATCCAAGCATTCGTCACTGATGAGTGAAAATTGCAGCAAATTACTGTTATCTATAGCTGTAATGGAAAATACATCCATGATAATTTAAAACGAATCTGCCACTCTGATTCTAAAAACCAAGAATATATATGTGTGTTTTTAAATAGGAAAGATATGCATTTGACACCAAAAAGCAAAGTATGGTCGAAAAAGCAGAACCGAAGATAGATGAACAACACAGAATTAGATATAAGTGCGTTGAAAGAAGAATTTAAGGCATTTATTTACCTTAACAAAGCCATAGAACGTGTATGGTGTTTAGATTTCCACAGGCTGCCTATTAGGCCTCTAGCATTGAAATTTCTGGCATATTGCCCATATAGGAGCAGTTTCATTGTAGTGCTCTGACAGGTGAATGTAGAAGATGTGTAAAGGAGTGTTTCTATCTGTCACTCCCCTGTCTAATCCCCAATTCAGTCCAGGCCTGAAAGAGAGCTTTTCATGGTTTTATCTATGAAACAAGAAAACCTAAATGCCTGTCAAATCTGCACTCGTGAACTTGGGAATGCAGCAGTTATGTGCTTGTTGCATTCCTCTGTCTGCCTGCCTGTGTCACTCAGTTCTTTTTTCACTCCCTTGCTCTGTCATACACTCTTTTATTGTGCTTCTCCATGAGACCCTATGCCTGTTGACGTCATATTTTCAGGTGTGCTTCTTTGTTCGCCTTGATTTCTTTGGTCTGACTTGCTTGTGCTTTGTGCTATGGTAAAGTTGTTCCTTTATCAGGCTTAAAGACATCAGATTTTCCCAAAGACTGATGTCGAATCCAGGGAGGAGAGGCTTCTGCCTTCAAACGACCTTATGTTGGATAAGCTGTTAAAATATTCAGTGGATGCCATGTAATACATGGGCATGTATTGTTTAAACAGGAACTAGGAAATAAATTCCTGAAAAAAAAATATAATAGCAGAAGGATAAGAAGTCTGTGCTGTCCAAAACACATGTAGTACTGTAGGTCTTCTTGAAAATATCAAGTAGCACTCATATTAGCTAACATATATGTTTTAGAGACATAGCCAAACAGAGAGGAATCTTATTAGATTTTACTAACAGATCAAACTGTTGCTTTCTATGGTGCTGCCCAAAATGTCATAGACTTTCATTTTCCTTCAGCTGCTCCAATGCATCGCAGTGAGTGGGACAAAGCTTGTCCGCTGTCCTCCTTCACTGGAAACAGTCATTAAAAAAAGAGCTGGATTGTGCTGAAAGGGTAGATGGTTATCCTCCCAGAGTGAGATGAAGGCAGAGGAGGAGGGCGGGAGAGAGATTTGGGAAGAAGGCCACAGGGAGACAGACAGGCCACAGGCTTTTGCTGAAAGGGTGGATGGTTTAGCCATCCAACCAGAGAGGGAGGAGGATGGGATAGAAGGTTGGAATAGAAAAAAAAATTACAGAAAGGGAAACGTTGGCAGGAAGAAAGGAGAGAATGAGGAAAGAAATGAAATTAAGATCCTTCTCTGTTATATAGCTCATGATTTTCTGCCATGATGCATCAGAAGTCTTGACACCAGTGAAAAGCAGACATGGGATGGCATGTATTTGGCAGCATCACTGTTAAACTTCTGCATGCCTGTAGTTACTAATACTCACTAATAATACTGGGACCCAGACTCATTTTCTTTATCAATATTGTTTTATAAGCAAAATAAGCCCGTTCTGTTTCTATCGGCAAAATATTATACAGTTGTGTAAAATAATGTGAAGACTGTGACTAAAACTACATTTTACTTTCATTTTTTAATCTAATGGAATTGTTCAACATTATGAAGCACATATACTGACTTTCTTATCAGAATGGCCCTGCAGCTTATCACAACTTCATGAAATCACACACACACAGACAAAAACTAACAAAAATGCTTCATATACATCGAGCAAGACCAGAAACTTAAACGTTACTGTTGGAAAAATGTAATTCCGTTTATATTGATAAACTGATTAACATTTCAGAGTAGACTGAGAAAGGAGGATTGGTTAAGGAGGTAATATAATATCAGGGAATGTAATTCCTCTTTCGGATTAGAGTCCCAGCACCTGTTCCTCCCATCCAGCTGTGAGAAGGTGAATGCTCTTAAGTCCGCAGGGCATAAATGTGTTGAGTGAAGTCAGATCTTGCCTGACATCTGTAGCCTTTTTCTGCATCACAACCGCTAACAAAGCCCGTCGTTGTGTGGCTCAGCTTGTGCCCTCCACCCACGCCCATCTAACAACCCAGATCCCACTGAACTGGCATCAGTCAATGGACAAAAAGCAGTTTTAATTAACTTCAGATCTGTCAGCTACCACTGAGCTATGCCAAAGTAGGCATGTAAGTTCATGCCCCATTTGATCTTTATGGGGATTTTTTCCCCTTAAATTAGAAGCGAGAAAGGTACACACATAATCCAGTAACTGAAAAAAAAAAATCCTTACAGAAATTTGCAGCAATACATAAAACATAGGACTCCTCTTTGATCTGATGCATGTGCACTTTTGTGCATTTATACAGCAGGTGTTATGTGCGTCCGTTTAAACTTCTGAGGCACATGTCCTGATTTTCATAACAATGTATCATTTGTACAGTACAATTGTAAGAGCTCATTACCTAGAAATAAAAAAGACTGCAATAGTTGCTAAAAAATGTCCTGAATCTGTGTGTGGCTAACATTTAATTAGCAGTTATTCAAAATCTTCCACTAGGAGGGCGAAGTAACCGGTGTCAATAGGGGAACTGCAGCTTCATTCCTAGTTAACGGTTATCTAACGGCTGGATGGAGAGCGTTGTCACAATGGAAGGCTGGTTTCTTTTCACCTACAGTGCAAAAAAGGAAAAGCAGAAGAGAGGGGAGAGAGAGCGGGTGTTTCCATTGCAGCAAAGCAGCATCGCTCCAGAGAGTAAAGACAGTGAACATCAAAGCTGGCCCTGGGCTAGAAAGAGGGAAGACAGGAGAGGAGGGAAGTTAGAACTCACAGACAGCGGTCCCTACTGTGAATCTTGGGTAAGGGGGAAGAAAGGACATGGATTGGTTGAAAAAGGGAAAAGGGAAAGAAAAGAGAAAGTCAAAGCCAAAGAGAAGGTCTTTTTACTTCAGAAAAAGGAACACGAACTTGACAGAATGTTATTAAGGTGGCTGTCTACGGGGGTAGTCACCACTTGACTGCCAGGGCAGATGTCTGTATCACCTAATACTGTTGCACTGCTCAACAAATGCCATTACAAGTGCTACACAAGGGTTTAACTACACGGAAAGTCCTGCTCATAAAAGCACATATCTGCTCCACACTATTCCACACAGACACATGCAGTTCAAGAGTATAAACACACCACAGCAATGCATAAAGCTTCACTGGAAATCCTAAATCACAAAAGGCTCTGTTTGCTAAACAAGCATGAAGCGCTATCTCGCAGACAAAAAAAAGACAGCCACGCCTTGAAAGGATCTCTATAAGGACAGAGGCACATGCACAAGCTCAAATAGCTTCCATCCATTTCCTCTTTCCCGACCTAAAACGTTTCATTAACTGTGCTGCAGAGTGAAATGATAATTTCTCTTTGGATAGACTTTGTGGCAGTTAACGGGGCAGTTAGCCATCTGAGCCTGCTGCTGTGAATGTGTTTCACTGGGCGGCAGATGGGTTCAGATGGCAAGGATTCACGGGGATGTTGAGAGACCAGGAGTGTGTTTCCCAAGGAGCCTAATTGAAAGAGATTGGAATCTAATCTGTGAGTAAACAGTCAGAGAAGCCTTCTTCTTTTTCCATCCATCAATTGCTATATCAGCAAATTTGAACAGGAAATCTTGACAAGGATCCATTTTTGACTAAAAACCTCTCAAATTTACACACCAAGTTATTTAACCTAATACTGGAATGACTTGTGATTGGTGATGACTGAATGGTGTTACAATTATACAAATGCTTTTCCTGTTACTGACATGATTGGAAAGGCTATTAAGAATTACAGGTGCCACAGCTTAGTCTGATTAAAATATTGATTTGATGATCATAGAGAAACAGCAGCAAGTTTATCATCCATGAAGGACAACTTTCAACAGAGTACGCACAAAAATATCATTTAGTCACTTAGGTTAGTATGATTCAAAGGTCACGTTTAAACACAATCAGTTTAGTTTGAATGTAGATTAATGTTTTATACAAACACAAGTTTTGGCCCCGTTTGTCATTGTGTGGTATTTAAAAAAAAATTGTAGTGACTACTTCCAACATGAAACATGAAATGAAATGAAGAGATGCAAACTTTAAGAGAAAAAGGCTGATGGTTTTACTTCCTAAAAAGTTACTGTCTTTATTATTTTTTTAATATACCTAAATTTGTTCTTTCACAGTTGTACTTCCGCTTAGACATTTTCCAGATAATACCCGGTTGAGTTTTATTTGAGAGCAAAAATTATGTGGTCTTTTAACTGTCAGACTACGCACTAGTACAAAGTCTATGTAATGTCCAAGAGCACATGCAATGACAGACTTTGTGCATGTAAATGGGAAGTCGTCATCACACACGAAAAGGAGTTCCACAGGGTTCTACGCTGGGACCAATACTTTTTACATTATACACATGTCCTGAAGTAATATTATATTAATAGAAAACACTACATACATTTTTAGCTAAATATAGCTGGGTATCATCTATCTATAAAGCCAGATGACAAGTTTATTAAACTACAGGCATGTTTGCCTGGATGACCTGTAATTTCTTACTTCTAAATTCAGAAAAAGCCAAGGTTACTGCATTTGTGTCTAACCAGATGCTAAAGCTAGATGACATTAACTTGGCCTCCAGTAGCACTTTAAAGACTCTTGGAGTCATTGATCAGGATATTTCCTTTAGCATGCATTGAAAACAAATAAGTAGGAGTAAATATAATTTTGTCTCAGAGTGATGGTGAAAATTTAGTTCATGCATTCCCTACTTCTAGGATAGACTACTGTAATTTAGTTTTATCATATACTGTTTCATGAAAAGCCTTCAGTTAATCAAAAATACTGCAGCAAGAGTACTGACAGGGACCAGAAAGAGAGATCATATGTCTCATTATGTTTCCCATATTAGGGTCTCTTAATTGGCTCCCTATTACTGTAAATCCAGAATTCCTTCTCCTCACATATATAGTCGTTATAATCATACTCTGTCATATCTTAAAGACCTCCCAGTAGCATATTATATCTAAAAGAGCACTTTGCTCTCAGACTCCAGGCTTACTTTTGGCTCCTTGAGTTTCTTAAAGTAGAATTGGAGGCAGAGCCTGCAGCTTTCAGCCTCCTGTCCTTTAAAACCAGCTCAAACTGCCTTTTTTGATAAAGATTATAGTTAAGGCTGGATCAGGTGACCCTGAAGTATCCCTCATTTATACTGCTATAGTCTAAAGCTGATAATTAGCATTATAGTAACCACTCGTTTAATGTCAGCAGAGTGTTTCGTATTATTATTCATCAGCCGTGGAGTGATTAAAGTCTACAGTATGGTTCCTGATTTTACAGAAGGGAAAACTGAAGGCAGCGGGCAAATTGTATGTGTCAAGTTAGTGTGTGTGAGTGCCCTGCCAACCCAGCTAGCTGTGGGGAAACACAGACATTGGCAAATAATTCAAGTTTCTATCAGCTCAGTGTCACAGCCCAGTTTCCCATAGTCTGATCTGCCTCAGTAACCCGAGGCTACACATCACTACCTCACAGAGTAATACTGTTATGATCCTGGGTCGGTGACCCAGTGTTTTGTGTTTCTCTTCCACCTTTTTGTGTTTATCTTTATTTTGTATTTGTATTAGGGTTGGATTTTGTGTTTAGGTTCCTCCCTTCTGTGCCCCTTCGTGTCTTTGTGTTTCCTGTTTTATTCTGAAGGTCTCTGTCTCGTCAGGTGTGATTGGTGTCAGCTGTGCCTCCCTCCTGTGTGTGATTTCCCCATTTCCCGGCGTGTATTTATTGTGTGTGCTTGCCTGTGGTCCTCGTCGGTTCGTCTGCGTACTCTGCATCATTCTGTGTACTCCGTGTCCTTCTGTGTCTACCTGGTATTCTCAGCGTCTCTCTGCTCCTCTTCCCCGGTCTCACCTCCTAATGTGTTCCCCTCCGTGTGTTTTGTGAGTTATGGTTTTGGGTTTAGGTTATTGTTAGTTTGTCCCAGTTTAGGTTATGTTTAGTTCTGCTCCTGCCTTTTGCTACTGTGCACTGTAAATAAACTCACTC
>VUQR01011782.1:0-12090 GCA_015108515.1 Hemichromis elongatus
AAATATATATATTACTGATATTAACATGTGTTTTATACCAAAGTTGAACAGTTACCTTTAATGTCCAGTTTAGCTTCATTTCCAAAAAGGATCTGTCCACATATGGCCACAGCACAGTAGTCAGGTCCAGGATCAGAGGAGCCGACATTCCTTGAGAAGCTGTAGACACATTTACGTTGTGAGGGAGCTTCAGGACTCCTCTCACATCCGTCACCAGTGTTTCCATAAACGTGAATTGAATGGGGTTTGTTTGATCCAGCTATGAACCAGTACACACTGTGATTTTCTGGACAAGTTTTGTTCTCAAATTTAGAGAGAACTGAACACTGCAGAGTCTCTTGGTCTCCTGAATGAATGCGATCAGAAAAACGTATTTGTATGACATCAGGTTCTGGTCCTTTTGAAAAAGATTAAGGTAAATAAATATTAAATGAACTTAACTGAGATGTCATTCAATTGAAATGTTTAAATTAGATGCATAAAGCACATAAACTTTTTTTTACCTTTGATGGTCAGAAATGTTCCCTCCAAAAAGATCATGGCGAGCCGTCTCACTTTTATGCAGTAGTATAAACCAGTATCACTTAGTTTAGTTTTACTGATTTGCATAATAAAGGTTCCAGGTTCTTGTTTTACTGTAATATGAGATGTATTGTTAACACCATCATAATCAAAGGTGAATGTTCCTCCCAAGTATTCAAACTGGTTTCCAGAAACAATTCTGATCCAAAATAATGTTGCCTGACGCAAAGGTGTTGACTCGCGAATACATGAAAGTGTCACAGTTTGTCCAACATCAACAGTCTTTGTCACAAAATTGTGATCATTTGTGCAACCTGGAAAAACAAACAAAAAAGAAAATGATGAGAGTTGTTAACAAATAGTATTACAAACAAGACAGATAAACTGTTGTCTGCCATGTGTTAAATTACTGTAAGTACATGGCAATCAGCATGGTACTTTAATTATATAGTACATCTTATCTACATACTTACCCCCCATTCTTGCTGGCAGCAGTAAATAAAATAAAAGCATCATTTTCTTACTAATCTGCATTTACACTGGCACATATCGTGATATGACCAGCTTTAAAAAAAGACCTGTAATGTGGGAGGGAACAATTTTAGATTAATCTGATTGGCCTTGCTTTGCTTTCTGATTCAATATATTACCACAGTGGAAATATCAACAACAACTAGCACCAATCATGTTTAGTGTGAAGTATTTCTTTTGAGTTGTGTAATTAAAACACATTAAACATAAAACATTCTCTCATTATATTTTTAGAAAGTCTTAAAGTTTTAATTTGAAGCTAAACAGGTCTATACAAAGATAAGATAAGACAGTTTTCTGCAAAAGCAAACAGGTTTGTCGAATGAGGCAAAGACAAACCTACAGTGAGAGTTCAATCTCTTTCCCTTCTAAGGTTTTAGTATATCATCAAATAATAAAAACTCCATTCTTACCATTCTCTTAAAATATTCAATCTCAGATGAACGACAACTCATGGCATAATGCACAATTATATAGCAAAAATTAAACAAAAACTCACAGGTTATGTACACTTCAAAAGTGATGCATCTGTACTTCAGTCAGCATCTATCCACCGGACATTGCGAATAATCTTTTTCATTATAGAATGAAAAATAGATGAATGATGTTTTGGAATATCCTTTCTCCTTGGCATTGTGTTAAGAGAATAAAAAATGCCTGCAAACTTCCAAAACTTTTGTTTTTACAGAGGTAGCTTATGATCATCCAAGTGTATTTGTTTACCATTACCCGGCTGCTACTTGCTCAATAATTCCAGAGGAAGCAGTAAGGGTGTTTCATGTCTTGTCCTGGGATTTATGTACATATTAGAGTATGCAATTTTTTTCACGACTGTAACTCTAACTAATGCCTCCTTTTTGCATCTTTAAAAAACCTGTACTCATTGGTTCTTCAAATGTTAAACACTGTCTGTATGCAACTTTAGCATTTTTTTTTCATTCAGTTTTGTTTTCAGGTTAGTATTTATGATGGTGTTGGCCTTGTTTTCAGAAAAAAACAAGACATCATGTGACTGCAATATTACAAAAGCAAGCAAGCTAAGTCTGATTACATAATCACCAGTGACTTGCATTTGGATACATGCTTTAAAGTGCATCTTGCTTCAGAACACTACTCTCTGAGACTGACCGTTTCTAGAGGAAATAGAAATTCATCTACATTTTTTTCCTCTTTCATGAAAATGATAAGGAAGCAGGTCTTAGAAGGTTAAAGGCTGTTTCACATTCCAGCGTTTTTCTTCATCACCACAAGGAAAACATTCTGTGCGATACATGTATTTATTAAACATTTCAACATAATACAACACAAACTCTCGTAGAGGATGTAAAGTCAGAGAGATATATGATTTGAAACGACAAGGAGCAGGCACATCTAGTTCACATAGAGCGGCTGCAAAAAAAGCGACATATAAGTAGCGAAGGAGCGAAGGATCAAAATTTTGGATCCTTTTCTCTTATGGTGCATACACACCGAACCGGACCGACACCGACCATTTGTATGCCACAACTTTATCCTTTCAACACGTACTAAAAGTTACGGGGCCCAGCTTGTATGAGCCCTATGGGATAATTATATAGAAATCCTCCAGCTTCAAACTGTATTACACTTCCAGGACCTGAAGCTGAGAAAGCACCCTGCCAACAGCCAAACCCATCTGTTCTCTGACTGGATTGGTAAATTTGTGAATGACATGACATGACATTGACCAATCAGATGAAAGGAAGAAAAATTGGGTCAAAATTCGCAGTTGCAAATTGAAACTCACACACAACCAGGGAACAGTAGTCTTTTTGCTTTGTACCTGTATTAAGACCTTAACAAAAAACAGTTTGTAACTTGTGTAAATATGTTTTACAAGCACAAATCTTTCTTTACACACATACTAATTCTCATGTAAAGATGCACAAACATAAAATTTTCAGATATTTTGGTTTACAGGGTTACAAAACTTAGTTCACAACTACGCATTTGATTTACAAGTACAAAATATTTATGACCACAATTTGAGCCCATTGACTCGCACATTGACGCAGAGACAGGACTGAACTCACACGAGACGCTGAGAACAAAACAGTGTTGAGACTAGGGTGGACTGGATAGGGAAGGGACCCAACTTCATCAACTAAGAAGTTGAAACACTTGTTCAACCTGGGTTAACCACTAAGGACCCGTGAAATCTCTTTTTATTTTAAATTGTGCAATCTAAATTTTTTTATTGGAACTTGTGCTCTACCTCATTGACACATAGCAGCATTACTTGTGCTCTTTCTCTCTCTTTCTTTCTCTCAGATTCTTAGACATTACATATGTGGCAAGCACACCTCTTGAACGTGTGAAATGAGAATGTGTGGTTTTGGATACATTTGCTCTTATTATCTCCTGAAGCTTCAACACTTTCTTTTAACCTCACAAGTGAACAAATGCAAAGTAGCTCACAGTCCTCGATAAATCCTCTTTTCTTTCTGTAAGTATTAAATGAGATATCTAATTTGAAATAATGTTTAATCTTCAAAGAAAAGGGAAAGTTTTCTCACAAAGTAATTTTTTCTAAACTCATGGTTTTAGAATTTGGCACATGGACTGTATAATGTCTTGTGTGAACAGTAAATGCAGAAGTACCAAAAATCTGCATTCTTCTGAATGACGAGGAGGGTTGAATGCTTTAAAAATAAGTCCAGTTGCATAAAGAGTCAGTGGGGCAAACTGTTAAAAAAACACAAACTTCTGTCATTCTTTAAGCAGTCAGAATAAAGGCAGTGATAACTTCAAGCACAACCCTATCTAGAGCTACTAATAAATACATTGTTTATCTAATGAAAATAAGCAATGTGTTTAATAAATAGCCAGGAGGCAATTTCTGACAGTTCCACCAATGAACTGTTTCTACTCTGGAAACACTCCTCACCCTGTGACTAATTGTTCCATTTGGTCGAGAAGAGAACAGCAGCGTGAGGCAAGAGTGCTGCGGTACAATGACCTTAAAACTGACTGTTTTCATTCTGCTTTTTACACCAGGTAAGCAAAGTTCTTTTTAGTGTGAAAGACATGATGCAAATCTTCAGTTTGTAATGTACTGTGCCTGAAAACTCAAAAATATCTTAACCATTGTTGAGTACTAATGTTTCTACTGTTTCTTCTGTCTATTGTTGTCATTTTCCTTTGTTTCACAGTCCTCATTCTGACTGCTGATGTTCCACCGATTTCTTTGACTGCTGTTGAACCTGGTGACAATGTTACTTTAGGGTGTAATGTCTCGAGGATGGAAATTAAATTCCTCTACTGGCATAAGCAGCCTCTAGGACATATGGTCCAAAATGTTGCCAAAGTCATTCGGGGCCAAATCACTATATCTGAGGAATTCAAAGATTCACGTTTCACAGTTATAAAAAGGACATCTGAGTATTTTTTAACTATCAGAAATGTCAGTAAAGAGGATGAAGCAACATATTTCTGTCACATTGGAACAGATTATTCTCCTAAGTTCAGCGGAGGAACATTCTTGTTTGTGAATGGTAAAATAGTTTTCTGTAATTGGTCAGTCTCACTGATCACTTTCAATTTTTAATTAACAAAAAATTGTTTATGTTATGAATTTTTCTTATTCACAGATCACAGTCACCAGAAATGTGTTTACGTGAAACAAAGTCCACAGAAGGCATCGGTTCTTCTGGGAGACTCAGTGACATTAAATTGCTCGCTTCTCTCTAAGAACAAAGAAACTGTCCAATGTCCAGATGAACACAGAGTGTACTGGTTCAGAGCTGGATCAGAAGGATTTGGTTTAAACATCATTTACACTCACAGAAACAGCAGAATTGAAGATGTAAAGAGAAGTTGTGTCTACAGGCTGTCTAAAACTATACAGAACTCTTCTGATGCTGGGACTTATTATTGTGCTGTGGTCACATGTGGAAACATCCTGTTTGGGGAAGGAACTAAAGTGGAGACACGTGTGTACTGAACATTTTGCATTTTAATCAGAAACTACCTTGCTTTTTTTTTTTTTTTTTTTTAGAAAATTGAGTCAGTCATTTCATCAGTAAATCAATATTTATATGTATATCTTATAGACTGATTTTGCATAAATAAGCATAACTTCCAATAGTGTCTTAAAAAATATGATCAATTTCCATAAAAAACAGCCTACAAACCAGGACCTGAACTAGAACCTGTTGTCCTTGCTCTTGGAGTACTGCTGGCCTGCTGTGTTGCTGTGATTGCCTTTCTTATTTTTTACATAAAACAAAGAAGCACTACAAAGAAGCACCGCAGAGGTAGGTTAATACACACACACACACATACACATATCTATATAGATAGTCCTGGACTGCTCATTCAGTCCAGGATCTGAATGGGCAGTACATTTTGATGGATTTTTTTTTTGTTTGTTTTTTTATTATTTAGTTTTAGGATCCAAAATTAACATACTGGCTTTTCATAGCTGGAGAAACAGGTATTATGTATTGCACTCAGAAGGAATCCTACTGCTATGTGTCATGGGGCCACCTATTATGTTCTGAGAAAATCTTCATCCACCTCTCCATTAAATTCTGCTTATCTCGTTAATAGTGACAGCAGACTATACTGTGTATTTTGGATACCTTTATCCTTTGCAATGCTTTCCAGTCCTGCACAGTGCCAATATACTTTTGATGTTCCACAAATATACTGGTCCAACTGATGCTCCACCTTCCCAACGGTTATAGATAAGATCCTTATCAAGTTACCTTGCTAACTTGGGTAAGCCAAATTCTCCTAACCCTAAGTAAGGAATCCATATAGGCCTCAGACTTCAGGTATGGAGGGCTGAAATACAGTACTGGACTGTGTATTACCATCGGGAGCATCGATCTATGTGTATCATAGGAACGTGGAAGGTTACCTTTGAGGACTTGAGGTGGCAAGACCCCTATTGCCAAGGGTCATAGTTTCAGGTCCCAAATACTAGGTGCATTCTGTCTGTTTATAAGTGGCCCTTATAAAACACTGTAAAGACAGCTGTAATCATATTCCCATTATGTAAACTCAGAAATTCAAAACTTATTTACCCTTTCTCTTTAAAGGGGAAATGCATGCCTCCAGTCATTTTGGACATGACGTGTCGAATGTGGATAAAGCAAACATTTTGGTAAATATATCTCTGGTAGATGCTGCAGTATGTCTTGAGGACAGGGCATGCATAATGTCATACCCACAGAATACAAGCATAGCAAGTTATATATTATAATCAAACCATTTTGTTAAACTTGTTCTAATATGACTGTATAAAAAACTGGAATAAAGTTACAAGGTAAATAGCACCACTGACTAAGAAATATTGCAAAGTCTTAAATTAAATATATAACTCGTTAATAATTATAATCTTAATAATCTTATTTAAATTAATCCTGATGCTCCACCCATTAATTTTTTAATTATGTGTCATTTCAGACTATGAACTATTCAACAGTGGATTTCTCTGCAACAAGTGTAAAAAGAGGAAAGAAGAGGAGAGAGTCACTGCAAGAGTCAGCACAAGGCTGTGTGTACACTGCTGTTAAAGTACCGCCCATAATCACCAGCAATGCCCTGTATAAGCCAAGGGCAGGAGCTTTGTATTAACAGATGCTCTGACCTTTTTAATTTTTGCCCTCAAAAAAAAATATGTAAGATTCTGAGACCATTCCCAAGTGAAAATACTTTTTATTTTCCAAAAACTCTGGGGATCAGCTCATGTGGGAGAGAATGAGAAATACTTCTTAAGTTGCATGTACAGTATCTATCCAACCACTTATGCTAATCCAATTCAGGGTCACACGGGGGGGGATAGCAATGTTTATCCAACTCTTTTCAAGGTTGTTGCGGTTGTGATAATTTTTTGAGGCTCAGATGAGCTTGCTAAAGTTCTATAAGTTGTGCCTCCATCACTTGTGTCCAGATCACGCGCTGCACTGCCGTGCTGTGTTTACATGTGCGCAGTGTGAGAGGTTGTGTTAAATTGGCTCGTGGCACTGCTTCAACAGTGCAATACCCTCACAAGGGGCGATCTCAGCTGTCATAGGGGGTGAGGAAAAGTACATCTTCAACAGGTCACCGGTCTGTTGCTAATATGTTCACATTCACACCTATAGGCAATTTAGAATTGCAAATTAAATTACTGGATGTCTTTTGACTTTGGAAGGAATCTTCGCTACTCAAAGAGAACCTAGACAGACAGGTAAGAAGATGGAAATGCTGGATTCAAACCAAGGACCTTTGTGCTTTCAGGTAACAGTGCTAACCACTGTGCCACCTTCTTAAGATATTGTGGTTAATTACAACAACGAATATGTTTTTTGAGTGATGTGGATGGATGGAATGGACATATTGTTTAACAGTTTTTTTGTGAAAAAAAATCCCCTAAAACTGATACAAAATTCTGAAGTTTTTGTTAAATTCCTGTGATTTTTCTACAAACTTGATAAAAAATATTCTTAAATGTTAACTGATCTCAAGGGGTGAAGCATTTAAAAAGATGTAAAACAACCAACACCTGCAAGAGTTTGGTAAATGTTTTATCTATTTACATAAATGGAGACATTTGTACAAACACAATTACATAATGAATAAATTCTGTATGATAAAGACTTGTCCATCTGGTCCATTGTACAATGAATCATACAATAAATTCACTTGTTATGTATTTCAAACAGCTGATCTTTTTTAATATTGAAATCTATAAACTTCTCTGATATGTGGTTACGTGTTGGTCAAGTTACTTGAAAAAAGTAATTAGTTACTAATTACTGATTACTACTCCATAATCCCATAACTTTACTGATTACTTATTTTCAGATGTAATTAGTTACTTTATTACTTACATTTGAAAAACATGATACACAATCTGAAAATGTAATAAAACAACAGACCTTTCAGCCTAATTCTATTTTTTCTGCATAATCCATCATATAAAATTGGTTCAAATAACTTTTTATAACTTGTTTCATTAGTTTTACTCTTTTAATTTTATGCACATTCCATTAAGCAAAAATTACATTATATGCAACATTCTTTGACTTGAAGAAATTTGTTTAAAACTATTTTCTGCATATTTCAGTTAAAGATGTCAGTGGGGGATCCGGGGGTTTCTCTGTGAATTTAACATTCGTGTGGCAGCGTGCTAGGTGCTTGCTCAGATTTAAAGTTTAATTTTTCAGAGTGGGGGAGTGCACAGCAAAAAACAATAAGTCTTGCTGTGGAGACCAATGTCCTAAAATTTCGAGGTGCAGGTGAGTTTGCAGTTAGCAAATTGTTACATGCGTGTAAAAGCATTGTTCTTATAGGTTCTTCTGGCCCAAGAGTTCAATAGATCCCTAGATGGTATTTTTCAGGCCTCTAAAGCAATATCACCACACCTGGTGCCATAGGTGGTACTGTGTAGGAACGCTTTAAGTAAGTCAACTCGTGTAAAAGCTGGGAGGATCTGGAGAAGGAGGTGGCAAACATGAGAGAAGCACCAAAGCAAATGCAACACTATATTATGAGGATCATGATACTCTTTATGTGAAATAGATTCAGTATTAACTCTATACATTATGCTGTTTTTTTTTTTGGTTGATTGTTTGTTTTATTTCACTTTATGAAAGTCAATCACAATTGTGATACATGGAAACTTTGAATTGCTATGATTTTGCTTTCAACCAAGTATGTACAAAGAGGCATTTTTTCCTCCTATACTTCCTCTCTCTTCCTTTTCTCTCTCTCTCTCGCTTTCTTTCTGTAATATCAAGTAACTGCTACCACTTGCACCACTGTTTTATCAAAAAGCAATATGTGTGAAAAGGGTTCGACACATTAACACACCTTTTCCTCCCTCATGCGCCGACCGTTTCACACTTTTATGTTTTTTGGTGTTTGTTGGTAGTTACAGAGAGAACTACCAACAAAGAGAAGGTCAAGTGAAAATCAATAACCAACTATACACTGGAGATTTCAGTGAAAGCATTATTTAGAATTTTTGATTAAAATTGAAGATGCAACAACTGTTATTTTTGTGTATTCTGAGCGCACGTAAAAAAAAAAATTTGCAAGCACAAATTTTGCATTTTGAGGAGAAAATATTTTGGAGCGAAGAAAATTTTCATTTTCTGTGTGCAGGAAATGTATTTCAGTGTTTGATATTATCCATGTACACCTACAATAGCAGCCCCTCTCGTTCAGTTGTTTGCTTTTGTTCAATCTCTGCTTTGTATCCTGACAGACATCTGCAGCTGATTGGCTGTCTCCAATCAGTTTGCTAACTACAGCCAATCAGAATTTTTGCATCCAAGTCTGTGATTGGTTGGTTTTGTGGCATACATATAACGGTGTACACAGAACTGAGCATGCACAAAGCAGAGATGTTGTGAGTGCAAATGACTGAGCAGGTCCGCAGATGTCTGTCAGCACACAGAGTAGAGATCTGCTGTATAGTGCCAAATCATAACAAAAGCTGCCTAAAGGCACTTTATAGTGTAAAAAGAAGTCCCTTTGGTAACAGTGGGAAGGAAAAACTCCCTTTTAACTGGAAGAAACCTCCAGCCGAACCAGGCTCAAGGAGAAGAGGTTATCTGCTGTGACTGGTTGGGATGAGGCGAGGAAGACAGGACAAAGAAATGCAATAAAAGAGAGCCACAGATTAATGAAAACTAATAATTAAATGCAGAGAGATGTTTAAACACATTGTGGATGAAAAAGGTGACTTAAGAGGAAACAGCAGCCTAGATCGATTGATGCTTAACTAAGGGAGGATTCAGGGTCCCCTGATCCAGCCTAAACTATGTGCTTTATCAAAAAGGAAAGTTTTAAGCCTAATCTCAAAAGTAGAGAGGGTGTCTGTCTCTGGAATTGCAAAAAAAATAACCAGTATTAACCAGTAGTATAAGTATTAAGCAAGTACGACTGAAATAATTCAATAATCACTTCAGTTTGTACTACAGCAGGTCTTTTTTTTTTTTGTAAATGTGCTAAAAGCTGTTGGTGAGAGCTGTAAACAGCTTTAAATGGAACACATTTTCAAAATGTCCACAAAATAGCCCACCATCGACTCAAACCAGTGCTGAAAACAAATTTCAGAGAGGATATCCTGAATTCAAGTTTAAATGTGTCAATAGTTCATGAGAAATCTCGTGTTTTCTTCACCTAATATTAACATTTATTTTATGATCTGAAAAATGTAACTGTGTTAAATATGCAAAAAATTAAGAAATCAAAGTGGAAAAATACTTTTTTATGGCATTGTATATGTTGGCCATTGTAATGTACCAAACCTTCTACCTGTAATAACATCGCTACGTCATATAGTATTGGGAGTGTTGTTCTCTTTCTTATTTTTGCAGCCCAGATTCATACTGCAGAGATTGCTTAATGGATTTTTTTATTGTTAAACATGGTGATAATGTTGCTTGTGATTGAAATGTAATTGTACAAGATAGAAAAGTAAATTCTTACACAATGTACTGGGCACGAACTGTTGGTAATGTGATTCTTGGCCAAACTGCGATTTCTGAGGAATTTTTATGTTTCACGGTTATAAAAGGAGCATCAAAGTATTTTGTTTTTTACTATTATTAATTTTCTAAAAGAGAATGAATCAGCATAAATCTGTCTAATGAAACCTGAAACAGGAGGCATGAAAGGGAAGTTTGAAGAATGTGTCAGTTCTTCTGAGAGACTCCATGTGAACAGATCGTACTGGTAAAATTCAATCTAAATACAAATAAACATACTGATATAAAGTATAATATATTTGATTACTTAAAGAGATCGGAAGCTCATTATTAAAAAGCAAACATCATCTGGATTATTGCATACCAAGGGAGTCTCAATAGACTAGCTAATTCACTAATCCAGCCCCAAAGCCTTGCAAGCCATGTAGATCCGCTGCCTTTTTGACATTTTTCCATCCTTTAATGCACCTCTCTCAGCTTTCATCAGGGTAAAGACAGCAGCAGAAAACATCAATGTGTCCATATTCTGGGAAAATCAATAAAAAAAAAATATGGTAAATATTAAAAGCTAAATAGAATTAGGCTTTTTAATTATTATTAAACAAGGACAACCCTAGTTTTAAATACTTTACCTGTTGTCTTCTCTGATCACTAAAGTTTTCCTGCAGAACAGCAACTTCATTACGGAATATAAAGATAACAATGAATTCAAATTGAAAACTTTTTGTTTAAATTTGTTGATGGGATGGCATAGCCAACTTTAATTACCTTCACAGTTATCCCCACTGCTTTTCTTAAATGTGCAGATGAGGACAGCTATAACAATCAGACATATAGCCAATAAAGCACAAAGCAGAAAAATAACTGTGCTGGCGCTCGTTTACAAATTTTAAACTTTAAATATTTTATTTTTCTAATTAAAACAGGTACCTTGAATGTCCAGTTTAGTTCCATTTCCAAATAATATCTCTCCACATGTGGCCACAGCACAGTAGTAGGTCCCAGCATCACAGGAGCTGACGTTCTTAGAGAAGCGATAAATGCATCTTCTCTGACTGTCAGATCCTTTCTCACATTTATTCTGTTTATTTATATCAGTGTAGATGATGTTTGGTGATGTATGTGATCCAGCTTTGAACCAAAGAACATTAAGCTCTCCAAAACATATCTTGTTGTCAGAATCAGAGAGGACCGAACACTCGAGTGTCACAAAGTCTCCTAGACGGAGGGGATCTGATATTATTGGCCGCTGAACAACAGTAAGGCTTGATGTCCTCTGAGTGTTTCCTGTGTAATAAAAAACACAAATCTGCAAAACATAGTCAGAGAAACTTTAAAAGTCTTCAAATGTGCGTGTATAATTACCTTTTACAAACACATATGTTGTAGTCCATATAGTTCTGATCCATTTTGTGAGCCCACAGTGATAGATCCCCTCGTCCTCTTGGACTGTCTTCAAAATGGTCTGTGGCGGAGGTGTGGTCGGTGGCCTCAGGCGGAGTGGGCCCCGCGGCTCCTTCCGCTGCTGTCGGGGGAGGCTCAAACGGCGGCCCTGAGCCTACCTCCATCCTCGCGGGGCAGTTTTTCGGAT
>VUQR01011783.1:0-16817 GCA_015108515.1 Hemichromis elongatus
TACATGAAATTCAAACAATGGAACGACTAACCTTCTCTCTGAGACTATCTTCAGAAAAATATGAACAATACTGGAAGAAATGGAAATGTTTTCACAGAGAAAAGACTCTAGGCCTTACAACAGTTGTACTAATAAGAAATAATTCGTTTTTTATAACTTGGATGTATAACCATATATATACTAATTTTCTCCACAGATGGTATAACCCCTTTTTTTTTTGTTCGTTTTTCTGTCTTACTTTCGTTATTCTATGTTTAATGTAAAACTGAAGAATATTCAATAAATATATAGTCTAAAAGAAAAAACAATCGAGAGCACACATTTTACTGTCAGATGTGTATCTGGTATATTTTTGCTAACCGTGAGAAAAAAAATCCAGTCTGCTCACAAACAGAACATTAAATATTCCAGGTTCAGGCTGTCAGCGTTAATCGAGCTAGTGCGGGTAGCTCTGATTAACGCGTTAGCGCCGTCCAGCCCCACGCAAAGGGCGACCCGTGTTAACTCGTTACTGGAGATTTGCCGCGTTAACGCCATTTTAACGTGATTAACGCTGACAGCCTATCCCAGGTATATTTGTCTGTATGCATCCCTAGGCACAGGGTACATGGCTGTGTGCAGTCCAGCATGTAGTGTAACAGTGAAGACTCTGTATAGGTGGAATCATGGCGGAAAAGTTCCCTTAAAGAAGAAAGAGAGCCACAGTGGAGCTCTCTGTGACTTGAAAAAAGCTACTATCAAAAAGCCTGAATGCAAAGGACACAGTTGGTTTCACTTCACTACAAACAAGTTCTTTGTATTTCATGACATCTGTGTTCTCTGCAGCAGCCCACAGAATTTTGAGACTTCCCCCTTTGACAGACACAACGTGCAGACAGTCTGCAGCGCTATGCTGAACTGCCTGCATACATACAATCTGACAGCTATAACTGTGAGCCGTTGCAATGATCACACTTTACATCAGAGAACAACATGGGGTCAGTATCCTTCCCAAGGATAATTCATCTTGCCCACTGGAGGAGCCGGGGGTCGAACCATCGACAGTCTGATTAGCAGATAACCTGCTTAACATCCTGAGCTACAGCCAGCGAGTTTGCCATGCACCCATCTCTGTTTTAAATGCTTCATCACCCAAAAACACAGTAAACAAAGTCAAATGTTATTTGAATATTTCATGCACCTAACAAAGTATGGGAAAATTCATCATTTCAATACATTTGTGTAAAATAAAGAGTATAACTGAGATACTAAGATCAGCCAGGCACACACACGGAAAAACAGAGGTGACTTTACAGTCATCTCCAATCATACTTTAGAGTGTTAGAAAAGAAGTGGCGGCTGCATCACATCCTGTGAGACTGTAAACATTTATACCTTGACTTTCTTGCTCATCTTGTTGCGGAGGTAGCTGAATCTCCGACCGATTTTAGGCCCTCCTTTCCCTTCAGTTTCACTCTGCAGGGGACCCGGCTCGTCCTCTGAAATACTGAACAACACGAAGGGAACTTTCAAAGGCACTGTGCTTATTTTCACTCATCTATTTATATCAGCAAATGTTTTCCCGTTCACTGAAATAAATGAAACCCATTAACATTACAATCATGGGCTTAAAGAAACAAACTAACAAATTCAAATTAAAAACCCAACAGGAGCCATGCACTCAGTAGCACATGAACTGTGCTGCGTCTCCTCAGTATGATGTGCTTTAAAGGTGAAGCACAGAAAAAAGCATTTATTAGCTTGTTTTCCTACCTGGATGCCAGCGACCCAGAGTGACTGCAGAATGAGTTCACACCTGCATGAGGCAAAGACGACAATCGTTTGATCAGGACAACACAGCTGTAGTCTGAACTGCATAGCAAGCTACAGTTACGAAGCAAAACATGCTTTTAGTAAACGGTGACACGACAACAAAAGTGATGACTGATGAACGTCAAGGCACTTCTAACCCAAATAAAATGACTAAACACAAAGTTAACCAAAGACATTGGAAGGTGTGCTGAGGCAGCACTAGTGCCGTGCTCTGTCTCACTGGCAAGACTACTGTAAGAAAAAATAACGTGCACAGCTACATACTGCTTTTCAGATGCCTCAATGGCAATAGCCTGCCTTACCTTTTCTGTGGGCGGCTTCAGTGCTTCAAAGCTGATAGAAAGTGTTTACAGACGGCTCTGAGTAAGTGTCTCACCTGCAGCAGCCTTCAGCACGGCTGCTCAAACAATCAATCATTCCCTTTACCCTTTATCGTGGGTAATATTACAACAATAACACCGTTTTAGTAAAAGAACCACCTGAAAGTACTGTTAATGTACTAAAGTGAAACACTGGTCAGAGGTTTAGTTCACATTGAACACGGCATCCTGCAATGGAGACCCTCGTCACACACACACAGATTAGGTTATTAGTTTAGGCTTCTGAAGACAAACACGTAAGGTCCAGCCACGGGTCGACACATTTGAATTGCTTTGATGGTCAGTGTTAAAGGACATCAGACTGACAGAGGGAACACTCCAGGGACATTCTTCATACTTACTCCCTCCCTCCTCCTCCTCATCACTGGAGGATGAGCCAATGGAAAAGAAGCGTCTAGTTTTTGGGAGGAGTGGAGCGATACTGACAGAAAAGCTGATTCGTCGCTTTGATGGAGGAAACCCACTCGCTAAAAGGTATTCATGGGTGCAGCAGGATGAAAAAAATCTTAGCTTCTCAGAAGAAACGAGAGGCAGAGAGAGAGGACTGAGCACAGACTCACCCTGTATGTCCCGCTGAGTGACGGTGACCATGGAGATGGATTTGGTGAGAGTTGGATGATGGAACATGCCAGGACAGCTGACAATCAATGATGTCTAACAACACACAATAAATGAAAATGACAAGTGTATAAATCTGTCCTCTCATTGAATAACAAAAAAAAAGAAGAAAAAAGTAAGATGGCACACCTGGCTATCAATGCTGCTGCAGTCTCCTTCCTGCTCCTCCTCGGTTAGGGAGGCGAGAGACCCCCTGTCCAGGCTCTCCACGTGTGAACATCTGTCTGCAGCCACCCCCTCCTGATCACTGATGCTGGCACACTGCGTCTGGTCCTGCACAACTGATGTGCCCACCTCTAGACTTTCTAGACTGTGGCTAGATGAAAGGAGAACTAAAGTAGGCTCACGCTTCCTGACTCAGGTGGCACACTGTTTTCTGCTTGTTGTGTCAGTGCATGGCTCCTCCACTTATCAGTTAACACTGTGTGCCTGTCTCCTTATAGTAAGTGTGCTACACTGGATAATTAATATTTTTATAACTCTTATACTTTTACAGTCCTTCATGACTTTCTGCCAACTTTCTTTCATTTTAACTTTTTGACTGAGACACAGCCCAGGTTCTATCCATCCATCCATGCATGCATACATGACCCTGATATCGACATCAGTGTTGTTGTTCACCAGCATTCATAGGGCGAGAGGTGGGGTACACCATAGATGGGTTGCCATTTAGTCACAGGGCAGACTGGGATATATGATAACTTAAGTTAATCTGTTTTACAAAATCCTGTTTTACTTTGAAATTTGCTTGTTTGTCTATTTTTACATCCTGGACAAACCCCCAAATTGTTATTTTTCACCAAAAAACTTTGGCAGAGAGTGGAATAATAAGTGTCTGGGTGGAAAAGATGTGCACTGGCTCCACAAGAGAAAAGAGGCTGGCGCCGCAAGCAGAAATACAGAAGCAGGACACAGCCAGACAACACACAGCAGGCCTGCTGGGCTGTACCACACTTCCACCAGACCTCATTTCATAATGTGTATTGTGTCATCTTTTTCTGTGCTTGTCTTACATCATAGTCAGAGGTTTTAAGGCGCTATTCTGTTGAAGAGCTGTTGAAATGAAACAATATCTGTGTGTTACTGTTGACTTCCACTATTTACCTTCGACTGTCTATTTGCTCCTGATCAGGACAAACCAGGTTGGATGGACACCAGCTCATACTGGAGAAAAGGAAAAATGGGGGGTGAATGGTGACACATGCAAAGAAAAACAAAGAAAAGAAAGAGAAGATGTTTGATGGCAGGGGTGTTTTAAGACAAGAATTAATGGTAATGGTGTTATAGTGAGAGAGATGTGCCAAATCTGTTCATTTAAGTTTGTCTGAAAACTGGCGCATTGCTTTAATTCATAAAAATTCATAAAACCCACATCACAACAACACAGCCTGATGTCAACTCACTGCAGAAAATACTGTACAGAGGTAATATTAATATATCTCAGCACTAAAGGCTGAGTTTAAGAGAATCTTTCCATCTCCACCTCAGTCCCAGCAAACTTTGCTGACCTGCTGCTCTCACAGCACTGATGACTTTTCCACTGGATGCCATGCTTGGGCCAGGGAGTGTCTGTGTGTGCCGCGTGAGCAGGCTGAGGCTGCACTCTAGTAAAAAGGCAGGAATGCAAGCCTGATTCGGCCGCTGTGATGAATAGCGGTGTTGCACGTACACTCTAACTCAGTTTAAGGTTCTTGTCTTTGCCTCAGTTTGAATACTTTTATCAGTAAATCAGTCATTTCTCAGCTGTTTCTGTTCATTTGTGAAACATGACTCATAGAAATATCAGCTTAGACACACAAAAAGAAAAAGTTTGTGGCACTGCAAGGAAACAGAGGCTGACGTGAATAAAGCAGGTCATGGAGGACAGGGTTACCTTCTCCTGTGGAGGGGGCTCTTGGCTTGTTTCACCTCTCCCGAAAGGTTCTTCAGTGTGCTGAAGGAAGGGGCAGGCAGACTGTTAATGACGAGAGAAGGAAGATACACTCATGAACCGTGATGTGGAAGCTGGCTTTAATTTCTCTTGCTGCTCGACACTGAGCAGCTCAACTGCTGTGTTTGCGCTTCCTTTTTGCAGTAAGCACAAACACAGTTCACGTAAATAACTCTAAATGCAACTGTGTTTTGAAAAATATCAGCCAATCTAGAATTTGACGTCAGCAGCATATTTCAATAAAGTTGGGAGCAGAGCATCCGTTTTCGTGGTGACACCATGTATGTGAATGAGGAGACACATCCGTAAAGTTTTCAAAGCTAAATGAGACAGATTCTGACCTGAAACAAGGCTTAACAACAAAGGACAATTTCAAGGCCGCCTAAGCATTACATAGCAGAGCTGACTGATGTCAAATATGTTGTTCAAGTCCAGTCAGGAAGGCCTCCAAGATGCTAACATTCAGCTTTGATACAAAGCTTCATTTTAGCATTTTTTTTTTACTTATAAGATGGTCCTTTAGTGGCTCGGTGTCAGAACAGCCTAAGGTTCCTGTACCTGCTATGCGAAAGCTCTGTGTGTGCAGCTGTGTTGGTCCTGCCCGGCTCCCAGCTATGGCGACGCAATGGAGACAAGGAGCGGATGGATGTGCGCAACACAGTTGATGACACTGGAGTTTCTGGAAGCTGATCTTTTTTCTCTTCTTCATTGCCTCCTCCCTCTGCCTCTCCTCCTCCTCCTCCTCAGATGTATGTCAGAAAATTTTTTTTCAAAACCACTCACCGGTTAACAATAAACATGTAACAGGACACACATAACACACCCAGCACATCGTGCAAACAGCAAACAGTTACTACAAATACTAATGCCTAATGCTCTAACTCTGGAGTTAATGCTGTGACCTGTGTGAAATCTGCCCATACCTACTGTGTACCAGCAGACAGACTTACATTCAGCTCACAGGCAGATGGGAAGGTGAACATGCCATAGAGTTTGTAATTATTAACTTCTTTAAGGAAATAACAGCTTTAACTATCACTGTGTGCTTTACCTCTGTCCTCTGTTTCTGACAGCCAGGATATTGTGGAGCTCTGAGGGGACACAGCGTCAGATGTATCCCCTGATAAAGCTGCTTTGCTGGGACTGACAGCGTTTTGCATCAGTGCGTTATCAGTGGAGGAGTGGGAGCCACAGGCCTGGCTGTCCATGCACCCAATACCAGTCTGAGAAGACTCAGGCTGAAGAGAAGAGGAGAAATATGAGGTGGATTTTACAAAGGTGTAAACAAACACAAAGCTAGGGCACGGAGACATGCACGCACACGCTCCCTCATACTGTAGTAGGATTTTAATATAGGATATTTCAGTAGCTGGGCTTTTGAGTGATCTGAAATGGCTCTGTAAGAAAAAGTTCTCAGGAAAAGAGCTGAATGTGGTCTGTGGAGCAGCAGGATTATGAGAAAAGCTGGTGAAAAAAGGCCTCTTCCAGAAAAAATGAGTCACTCCTCACACTCTGACCAGGCAACACAGCGAGCTCCAAATATTTCTCTGTGACAGCGGAGACGTTCTGCTGCACCGACACGGCTGATAGTTTGTGCGTGTTGGTTACGGGAGTAAGGAGAACATTGATCATAAAACACTGCAAGATTATTTCATACAAATGATAAAATGACAGTTTGATCTGATAAGTTTGGGCTTCACACTTTGATGTAAATGGCATGAAAGCACGGATCTATCCTGCCCAGTATCGGTGGATCAGGCTGAGGCTGGCAGTGTCTATCCTTCTATGACCTCAGCGTATCATCTTCTGATGGCTGCTTCCAGCAGGATGAAGCACCGCACCTCAAACCACCTCCTCACCGCAATCAAACCAACAGCTCTTGGCTGTTGGTTTGATTGCAAAGAAAAGAAATGGCCAAGTCAGTAACCTGACTTAACCCAACATGCGTTTTAGTTAAAGAAGACTGACGTTACAGACAAAGACTCACAAACTGCAGCTGCTCTACAAACCTGGCAGAGCATGTTAAAGGAGGAAACACAGCATTTGGTGATGTGTTTGGATTCTAAAGTTCAAGCAGTCGCTACAAATTATTTCACTCATTCTTTTAATTAAAATCATGTTTGATTAATTAGGTTTGAGCATCTGAAACTTTTGATGATGCATAAAAATGTCTGTAATTCCTCAACAGTAAATGTGGTAATTCTGTGAAACCCTGAAATTAAAGCTGAAAGACTGTGTGTGTGTGTGTGCGTGTGTGTGTGCGCGCGCACGTGTGTGTACCTTGTGAATTAGACCATCATCCAGCTCAGAATTAACGTTCAGGCCATCTTCCACCACTGATTCTCCCTGCACCAAACACAGTGACACACACGTTCCTCGCTCTGTGTGAATATCTGTGAAGAAGAAGAAGGAGGAGGAGGGGGATGGTCAACCACTTCCTTCTGAGTAAGCAAAACACCTTCTGTCATTGGAGACAACATGAATCATCATATTAGATACTGTTGCATGTTAAACTTCCTTTCCACCAGCAGTGTATCTCATATCAAACAGACCGCAGAGAAACAGGCAGGCTGTTTCTCTGCGGTCTGTGTGTGAAAGCACACTTTATCTGATCAATTATAAAGGTTACCAGTAAATAATAAAACACTCAATAAGTTCTCAAGCTTTCCATTTACTGCAATGATAAAGAAAAGTTTATGTTATGAATTGTACCATGTGGGTCAGTGAGTGTTTACATTCATACAAAGATTGTATTTAACTAATTAAATTGATGTATTATTAACAATCTTTGGTTTTTGCTACTGATAACAGTATTCAAATTAACATTAAATAATAAAGTAATCCATTTTAATGCACAGTTTCCCTTACAGAACCTCATCAGAGGTGCAGTGAATTCAATGTTTGCTCGCTCCACTCGACACAAAACACATTTAAAAGCACCTGCTAGCCTGCAAAAATGCTAATCACATGTTATTACACGTGAAACTTTGGCTAAGCTCTTAACTTCTGTTTACTACGAACATCAACAGAAACAGGTAGTTTTGCATTTTGCAGCCCTTCCCTCATGTTTGATTTAATCAAATGTTGCTGTGGAATTAAACAGAAATAGCTTGAGTCCTGCTTATTACGGTGGAACTGCTATAAATATTTTCACGTAATTATTACACCTCTAAGCATACGGTTTAACCTAAGATTATTATGAAATTAATCAGAAGGAAGTCGAAGCAGTTATTGGTTTTTGCCTCACAGCCATCTTTACATCTGTTTCATCTGGTTATTGTCCTGTAATATAGATTTCAGTCTATTGTTACTCATTAACTTTGTTTTGGAGCCCAGCCTAGGGACACATCGTGATTCAGTTAAAATGCTGACTTATATGTAAGAGGTTTATTAGGCTTAATGGGCTGCCAGACTTATCATGTTACCTGTCTCCATCACATTTTACAGCACGTTAAATACGAGTTCTTGAGGGTTCTGCTCGGCTACTAGCAGCAGCATGTCAGGATAAACTGCTGTTACACTACTTGTTTTTATAAATAAGTGGACTGACAGTCTGTCAGCCTTACCTGTACATGGTGTCAATGTGCTGTGTTCAAGACTGGGCTGGACAGGACAGAGCACATGGCTTTCTCTCTGGATCTAACAAAGAAACACAGAGGGAGAGGAAGCAGAATGAGGCTGCTGTTTGCAGTTTCTCTGTGCTGAGCACACAGCGTTCTGCTCTGAAACAAGGATGAAGAATAAAGCATCGTGTTCAGTTTTTCGTAAAAGTTTTGTCTGAGTTTTCTCAGGGCAACACGACATTACACTGTCACACACGCAACCGCGGGGTCCACATGTGACTGATGACAACAGCCGTTCACCCACGTACTGTGTGTGCTGCATCTGTGTGTTACATGTTGATCCAGCACACACACTCATACACACTCAGGTCACAACCGAATGATTGTTCCACACACAGCAGTCCAGTGTAACATAAGACGGATGTAGGAAGGCTCCTTTACCAGGGTGCAAGTCTGCAATCGTTCAAACATCAGCTGCTCTGAACTGCTCAACACTTCCTCCTGAACAGCACTTTTCCAGCCCCCCTTTTTCTTTAGATTTTTGACATTTTGGTCCATCCAGCTAACCGGTTTAGTAGTTTCCTTGCTACTAAATATTCCACATTCCACATTGTTAGTGGCGTTATAACAAAGTGGGACTGACTCGAATGATAGCACCTCAGAAGATGCTGAGGTACATAGTGCACAGTCCTCAGATCTCTGCAGAGTCAATCACTACAGACCTGCAAACTTCATGTGGCCTACAGATTAGCTCATAAACAGTGAGAGAGACAGAGAGAGCTTCATGGAATGGGTTTCCTCGTCCAATCAGCTGCATCCAAGCCTTACATCAAATAGCACAATGCAAAGATGTGTTCTCTGGAGGGATGAATCACACTTATCCGTCTGGCAATCGGATGGAGGAGTCTGGGTTTGGCAGTTGTCAGGACAACAGTACTCGTCTGTCTGTAACTGTAAAGTTTGGTGGAGGGGGAATATGTTGTGGGGCTGTTTGACCTCTTAGTTTGAGTGAAAGGAACACTTAATGCTTCAACAGACCGAGACATTTTAGACAAGTTTGTCCCCCCAACTTTGTGGGAACAGTTTGGGGATGGTCCCTTCCTGTTCCAACATGAGTGCATAACAGGGCACAAAGTAAAGTCCGTAAAGACATAGATGAGGGAGTTTGGTGTCGAAGAACTTTCTTTATACTCGTGGCTTCTGATAGAATGTACATGTCACAACTGTAGGTTTTGTGGTTGGGGTACAGAAATAATCACTCTAAAACTGCACAATGGCGGACCGAACAACGGACCACACAAACCTCTCTTCTCTGATATCATCTTTAAAATAAATGTGCGTGTTTAGACAAAGGCTGACTGAAATCTAAGGGTTGGATATTAATGCGAGTGAAGCAGTGAATTGTGTAACTCCTACTACTTTGTTCACCGCTGTAGGCGCGGCCATCACAGTGATCTCATATTTGGTTGTGTGATGGTTAATCAGTAAAGCCAATGACTGCTTTGTCTCGCTGATGACCGTCTCAATGGATCTGTTGTCTTAGCTCCATGTTTCTTGCACTGTCTATTGTCAACATGCTGCAGGGAAAAATTCACACAAAAGAGCAACTCTCCAACATGTAGGAGACAACAGGCAGCATTTGTCACTCTGCACCCAAGCAGCATATGCTGGACAGTTGTTTGAAGAGTGCACACTTGATGCAGGCTAACTTTACATCACCAAAGATAAGTACATTAAATGAAATGTATGAAGCATGTGAACTGTTCTACTCCAGTTTAATGGGCTTGAATAATTTACATGTGCCAGATAAAACATGTTTGTACATGCACCCGATTGGCGATCTGTAGAGCTGATGTGTGTGTTTGTGTGTGTGTGTGTTGGTAATTTTGAATCATTTCATGCTTTTAGTGAATCTGAGAAAGAGCAGATGGCCCCGCCCCTCCCTGAGCCTGGTTCTGCTGGAGGTTTCTTCCTGTTTAAAGGGAGTTTTTCCTTCCCACTGTTGCCAAAGTGCTTGCTCATAGGGGGTCATATGATTGTTGGGTTTTCTCTGTATGTACTATTGTAGGGTCTACTTCATACTATAGCGCCTCCAGGCACTTTACAGCATATATCCTCACACTGTTGTTGTGATTTGGTGCTGTATAAATAAAATTGAATGTAATTGAATTTCAAGCAGCTCCTCACACAGTTTACCCAGCCACTATGTCTCCACCTGCCTGTTTCAGTGGCTGAATGTATGCACTTTGTCTGTGCGGTATCATCAGACTGCTATGCGTGTCACTTAGTGAGAGATATGTTTTGTCATCTTCAGCTGTAAGTCTCTGTTTTTCCCTTTTTGCAAATGACTGTTCATGAAAAAGTCCTGGATATAAAACATGGTAATTACGAGCTTCTCTAAAACAGTCTGAGGAGAAGCGGCACCAAACACTGAAAACATCTCTGTTCAAACTACAACAGCCCATGTTTATCACAACTTCATCACACAAACATGTTCTGAAGGACATCGGAGGCCAGCTCAAAGTCATCACTGTGATAAAGAGCACACACATACATTATGTTACTACACATCGTATGCCTCTTCCTACAGACTGGACAATTGAGCAAATTAATAAAGGACAGTTGCAGCATGGATAAATTACTATTAGCTGTTGCAGTCTGTTATATTATGTCAGTAATAGACTGTTTCTTAATCAGCATGATCAGCATCACAGTTTTTGACACTCTGTGTCTGTATCAGGAGCTAGAAGCTCTTTCTCTCATAGTTGCACAGATCATATCTCAGGACAGCTGACACAGCTGAGATGCTGTGTCCTAACAGTGGTGCTGTCATCTAATGCCGGTGCTGCTCTGCTCTCTCATGTCTGAAGAGCTGATACATAATTGTAAGAAGCATTTCGTTTCTGCATCACCAAAGCAAGATGGGAGTTGGAGTTCTTTTGCTCTGAAAATTGTGTGACTAGGAGTAAAAACAGAGACAACTGCAATCCAAACCACGCAGTGTGTGTGTGACAGCACAAAGGCTGTGTTCAGGCTGCTTCGTGAACGTGTGGCACTTCCACACTATCGCCATAACACTGATCACATTTCTAATATGTACGCATATCTCTGTGTATGTGTGTGTGTATGCAAAGTCAATGCCAGTGAACATGACGCACACACCCTGCTGTCCTCTCTGGACCACAGCTCATTTTAAATGGACTGAGGTAAAGTGGGAAACTGTTCTGAGGTCAGACCCGTCGACGCTGTCTTTGGAAACCATGGACACCGCGTCCTCCTGACTAAAGACCAAAGGAATTGTCAGCTGGCACATCTGGAAAGGCTCCATTATTGCTGAAATGTATATACAGGTTTTAAACCAACAGATGCTTCATCCAAATGACACCTTTCTTAAAAAAACTTCACATTTCAGCATAAGCATGCTAACCCATGTATGAAACCTGCTCCAGGCATGGCTTTGTATGAGAAGACTCCGGATGCCGACCAGGCCTGCCAGGACCCTCACCAACTGAGAACATCTACACCAGGGGTGCCCAATCCCAGTCCTCGTTCCGACACACCTGAATCAAATGAATGTCTTTTGCCAAACTTGATGGCATGCTGAAGAGTTGATCAAACCATTTGATTCAGCTGTGTTGTAGCAGGGACGCATCTAAAAGCTTCAGGACGGTAGCTCTGGAGGACTAGGATTGGGCACCCCTGATCTAGATCATCAAGAAATGAAACAGGAGACAAAAACGAGCCAGGACAGCCGAGCAGCTAGAATCCTCTATCGACACCCCCCCCCCTGAACTCACAGACGTTTCCACGCCTAGGTTGAAAGCAGAGGGATGCACAGTTGAAACAACGTTTTTGAGACATGTTGTTGCCATCAAACCCACAGTGAGCAAAACAGAACATTTTATCAGTAAACATGTGACTAAAAGAGGAGTTTCTAATATCTCTCTGTTTGTATGATGCCTGGAACAGTGCCCCAATTTGTTCCTCTTATTTTTTTTATTTTTTTTTCTTGGTTGTTGTTGTTATAATCTTGTCACAATAAAAATCACCAATAAAAAGGAAAAAAAATAGGAGTTTCTAAAATTTTCAATCATTGCATTAAGTTACATGTATTTACATTTTTTAGCTGGTGTCCCAGGTTCTTTAAAATTGTGAAGTGATTCTGTGGACAGGTGTGCCTTATACACACTGAGTGTGTGCCTCATCTGTGGGAGTCACATTACTGGCTGGTTGTAGGGGATCAAATATTTAGCTCATTCAATGACATGCAAACCAGTTTATAACTTTTATTTAATGTTTTTATGGAATTTAGGTTCATATTCTGCTCTTTCATTGAAATGAATCTACCGTAAAAATTAGAGTGTTCATTTGTTTTTAAGTGAGCGAACATACAAATTCAGCAGGAGATTACAGAATTATTTCCCTGAGTGTCAGGACAGAGGTCCAACAGTGAGTACCTACAGTAAAACACGGCAGACGCAGCATTTCAGTTAGTGGTGATACAACATAATACATGTTGTCAAAATCAATGGAAGTATGAACGCAGAAGCACCATCAGATTTTGATCCACCATGTAATAACATCTGTAAAGAATCTGACTGGCAGCAGCTTTGTTTTACGACAATGTAAATACAGCAATGATCCCAAACACCCTGCAAATACAGTAAAAGCAACAGAGTGGAACACATGCAGTCATGGACTGGCCTCCTCCGGACCCTGGACATCAACGTCCTTAAAGCAGTGAGGTCTTAGAAGAACAGAACAAAAGGAATGCAATGTTCAAAGAAGAGCTTTGAATGTGCTTCCTGAAGCCTGAAGAACTTGGACTGAATACTACTTACAGAAATGACAGACTGTGCTTAAGAATGGTGCTCAAATATTAAGTCTGAAGCTCATTAGAAGTGTACAAACAGAGTTTGTGTGTTTTTACACAGAGTGGAACACATTCAGTCATGGCCTGGCCTCCCTTCTGACCCCGGAACATGCATATATTTACATGGATGCTTGCTCGTGTTTATAAATCACTGCACAGATTTCCTAGCGAGATACAAAGAAATGAGGCGTGGCTCAAGACTTTTGCACAGCATTGTATGTATTGTATGTACATATATTAAGGTTGGCTAAGACATGAGTGACTCTGCAGGACACATAGGCATCTCCGCCATCAAATCACCAGCTGTTTCCTACCTTAATCAACAGCACATCCACAGCGGGCTCTCCTTTGGAACAGAAGCTGTACCTCCGCCTGTGTCTCTCATACATGCTGCCCGTTTCACCCTCAGCAGCTAACACTGCGGGTCTCACGCACATGCTGACAGCGAGACATACTGCAGGCAAAAGCTCAGCTATCGCCCCGTTCTCCACCGTCTGTCCCGACTGCAAATCTGTCACAGCAGCAATGATGGAAACAGCCGAGGGAGGAGTACGAAGGAAAAAGGTCCAACTGCAATTCTGTGCAGTTACAGGCAGCTGATTTACTTGCGGTGAAACGAGAAAACTTCACAAAAAAAAGAAAGCAGTTAGTATATCCAATTAGCTACAGAAGAAGTGGGGACCAAAATCCTATTCACTTAAACTGTGGTGTCAAAAAACAGCTAATGCAGATCAGTGTGCTCCTACTCAGAGTAATCCTCCTCAGCCTGTGAGCTCTGACGAGGAGACTTCCTGCACACATCTGTTTATAACTCCAGCCCCCTCTTCATCTCTCCTATCCACCCTCTTCCTTTTTTCCTTCACCGCCTCTTTCCCCCTCTCTCTCTCTCTCTCCACTCCCTCCATCAAAGGAGCCAACTAAGAGTAGCAAAAGTGTATAAATAGTGACTATGCCCTGTGCTGAGTGACGGCGATGGTGTGATAATGTCACATGGGCTGCTACACCCACGTGCACAACCACTGTGACATCAGGGTGACGTAAACATGGAAAACAGACACCTGCAGTCAATCCCACTGGGAATGGATGAGAGAAGCACACCGGGGACAGGCCGCCAATCTGTTGCAAGGCCAACACAGAGAGACACACAACCATTCGCACCTACGGGACATTTTAAATCACAGTTACCCCACATGCAGACCTGTGACACACACCCACATATGTACACATAGAGCACACAAACAGGCTTGACATCAGAGCGCTCGCTCGACACTGTGCCAGCACACAGTTCTCGCGCTAAAGTCACAAAAATAAAGAAATCAAACTCATGTCTGCCAAGCCTCACATTTTCTGTATTTGGGTTTTTACACGACAATGATACATTTGGGTAAACCTCGGGCAAAAAAAAGTACAGTATAATGGATCAGTTGTTTGAAAAACAACACGTGTGTATGCGTGTGTTGCTGATGAGATGATGAAAGTCATTTTGAATAAATTAAAGAACTCTGTCAACAACACAGAGCTAACTTATAGTCAGTTAAGTGCAAAAAATCAGCACCACCTGTGACCAATAAGCAGCACACAAACACAGCAGTAACCACGGTAACAGCCGGACACCACCCAGCTGTGACAGTGTGAGAAACAGTCACATCTGGAACATTTTATACCTACTGAAACCACACGGGGGCAACAGAGAACACCCGAAAATGAGTGAGTTCCTACAAAGACACACACTGCACCAGAGAGCACACAAAGACAACGCAGGCTTCAATTTTCAATTGAATTCAGTTTTATTTATATAACGAATAACAAATCACAACAGCAGCCACCTCCAGGTATTTAATACTGTAAGGTACCATAATACAGAGAAACCCCAACAATCAGACAACCCCTATGAGCAAGTGCTTTGGTGATAGCGGGAAGGATAAACTCCCTTTTAACAGGGAAAAACCTCCAGCAAAACCAGACTCAAGGAGGGGGAGTCGGGGCTAAAACGAGGAAGACAGGGAGACTTGTTGCAGGAAAAGCTTTATGCCTCTGGGGACACACATGCTCAGCAATGGTGCACTACAGAACCAGATCAACCTGAGACAGTGATGAAGAGCATAAGCTCATATCGTCCGGATGCAGAGAGCCCATCAGCACAAAAATGCTTCTTCGTGGAGTAAAGGTGATAAAGATGGTCGAGATGTTCGGCTCTGGCCTGACCTCACTAACAGATCTGCTAACAGAGGTTAGCAAACCTGCTCGACTGATCCCAAACAAAAACTCCAATGTGGACACAGTGGAACCCATGATCCTTTAGAAAGTTGTACAAACATGATTCAATAAGTGTTTTCAAAGTCCTATGATCACTTTTGGGAAAATAAATAATAGAACAAAGTGGCAAACATCTGACTCAAACAGATGGAAATCCAGCTGTTTCTCTAAGACTCCACACATGACCTGCTCAACGTCTTCTTGACAAGATAGCTACGTTTTACATGAAAGTGCATAAAGCAGAGTCTGCTGTTCCGCTCTGTGTACTGCACTACCCTCTTCCTTCCCTCCCTGATGCTGACATTACACTGCAAACACCCAGGTCCAGGTTCCAAGGTTCCCATGCCTCCCACTGTGACCTGCAGCTCTACGATACCAAACAGTGCGTCATCAGGAGTCATTAGAGAAGGATTGATATGGTGACAGAGGTGACCGCGGCCTGGCCTGCTCTGATCTAACCCCAAAACCACACAGAGCATAACTAATGTTCATATACAGTGCAGGAAGGAGAGGAGAGGTTTGTTGGACCTGAATGTGACACTGAGCTGGTGTATTTGTCTTGGCTGCCTGATCTAGGTGCTGCCTGGTCTGCTCTGTGAGAGACTACAAACAACAGTGGTTTTAAAGGGGTGGAGCCTTAAGTTACTCTCCAGAAAGTCTCAGTACTTCACTCCTGCAAGAGCCTGTAATGATCACATCACATCACATCTGGCCAGCTGCTTTGCAAAACATTGACAGGTTCAGTGTGTGCAGGTGAGACAATCGGACAGACTTGCCTGTGTCATCATGAAACAGTCACCCCAACTAAACAGCTGCTCACCTGCAGAGTGTGTGCGCTGTCCCAGGCTCTGTGCTCCTGCTCCGCTGCCCCTGCACACGACAGAAAACACAGTCAGGTTAGCGTGGACACTCACTGGCTTCGACGAATGCATCAGCCAGCTACAAGATCATTCGCAATACACAGAGCACAGCTAACATTAGAAGAGGGTGAGTCAGTGATAAGAACAAAAACATGAGGTGGTAGGCTCAAACAGGCCAGTCATTGCACGCACATGAACTCTAAATCCTCTGAAAACAAGGAAGTGATGTCATTGTTCCAGGAAGAGCCAACAGTGATAGACTGTGCACTTCACTGGAAAGTGATCAAGGTGTGAGTTTTGTAAGTAAGGAACAAAAAGCAGTGGTAGGCACACGTAAAGGCTAGTTTTTCTCTGTCTTTGTTAGCTGGGAGGCGTCATTAGCCGTCTGCTAGTTCTGGTGCTAATGCTAGCTGGGCCTCAGCACTGGGGAGGTATGTTTTTAAAGTGCGAGTGTTTCCTTGTATTAACTTATTAAATGGTAAAATAATGGTTTTATGTTCTACTGCCCTTCTCCTGAACAGCAGA
>VUQR01011783.1:16837-33028 GCA_015108515.1 Hemichromis elongatus
TAAAGAGTGAACACACACACACACACACACACACACACACACACACACACACACACACACACACACACTTACACCACAACCATATTTCCACCTACTTCTAGTTTTAAAGTTAACTCTTATAAAGTTATGATATTGATTACATCATCATGTTGCCTGGATACAATGTCTAATATAAATAGTGCCTCCCAAACCACAAGAAAGCTAATGCTTACCAACACTGTCATATCACAACACACACACACACACCTTTTTTGGCCTGCATAAGTGTGTGGCATTAAGAATGAAGGCTTAAATGTCGTGACTAATTCGTTCCAGTCACTTCTCTATCGGACCAGGAAAGAACTACGGAAGACTTTCACCGTCACGATCAAGCAGTCAACACTATGACTGCTCATGTGACAGCTCTGGCCTACAGGAACTTATCTTTTCATAGAGTAACTAGACCATAGACACACTCTTCAAAGGTAAAAAAAAAATATTTTAAAGAACATTTATCTCAGTCTAAAGAATATGGAATGAGATATTTTGACAATTCTGTTGAAGCAAAGGACGAGGTTTGTGGGGGAGAGGGGGATGAATGATGTCGCACAGGAAAGTGACGAGGACAGGAAATCAAAGAGATCAAAGTCACAATGAGACACATGAACAAAGAACAAAGACGTGTGTGTGTGTGTGTGTAGATTGGAGTTACCAGTGTCGGATGTGTCTTCCACTGTGAGCTTCTCCACTTCTCCTCCTTTCTTCTCTCTGTCCTCCCATCCATCCACCATATCCAGCCCTTCAAACACACCATCCTCAGGGTTCACGCGAACACAGTCATGAGCTTCTCTTTGGTTTGTGCCAGTGTCAGCTTCAGGAGGGCTTGCAGCTAGATTATTGCAGTTTGCTGATGACAGAAGTTCAGCTGATTCCACAGGAGCAGTTGTTTCCTGTAGACTGGGACTAGCTGGGGAAGCTGGGTTACCGGGGGTAACAGGAAGTGCTGAACCACTTTGACTTGACATTATAGCCAGCTGTGGCTGGCTTTCCTTTACTGGAGTGTGAGAGTGTGAGGCTGACAGGTCTGGGAAACCGTCTTTACAGCCCTCGCTTTCCTCTGATCTATCCTGACACTCAGAACCTCTGCACTCCACAGAGTGACCAGTGTCTCCATCAGGGATCTCGCTTGTTTGAAAGCGCTGCTGTCCATCTCCATCTTCAGGACAGGCGGCCTGATCCGTGGGCTCTCTTTGCTCTGTGAGGAGTGCATTCTGGGACTGTCTCTCTCTGTCTGCCACATCTGGCAAGGGTTTGTTATCTTCTTCTTTAGGTGGGGAATATGCAAAGACTTTGCTGTGCAGACTTTCTTTTTGAATTTCCTCTTTGGGATGTTTCGGTAACTGAAGAGCTTCAGCAGATGAAGGCGGGTCACTGTTAGGCTGATCCTGACCACTTAGCGGCCCGTCTCTGACGCTCTCCGTGTTTTTTATAGACAAGAACTCTGCTGTGTGAACACACACTTGTCCTATAGAGGAGATGTGATTATTGAGGTGAGTGTGAGAGTGTGTGGCAGGCTGGTTTTCTGTGTCAGCTCTGGCGATCAGCTGCGGAGACATGCTGAGGCCGACTGCGCTGCTCCCCTGTGCTAATGACAGACTGGTTCCTGCTTCTCTGCCAGCACACACTTTACTCTCTGACACACTTTCTACTAAATGTTTGCTCACTTCTATGGTAGCCACTGCTGATCCTATTGCTACCGCTACAACAGCTACTGCTGCAGCAACCACATCTTCATCATACTTCTGCTTCGCTGCTTGTTTCTGCTTCATGGAACACAACTCTGTGGCACAGACTAACTCACTGTCCTCGTCAAAACTCTGGCTTTGTTCCCCTCCCCCTATGCCCACCCACATGTCATGTCTCTTTTTCTTCATGTGCTGCTGACCTCCCAGCATCTCAGGGGGCAAACAATGCTCTAAATATTCCCTTGCAGTGCTTCCTTCCCGAATGTGAAGCGGAGAAACATCCGCTCTATCGTCAGCTGGTACAAAAGCAGCTTCTGTGGGACGCGCAGATTCAACAAGTCCTGCTGGTATTCCTGTGGGATCCACAGAGTGTCCTGGCTTTTCCTCCCTGAACTCTGCATCCTCCGACTGTTTAACAAGTTCCCTTGGATATTTGGAGTTCACTAACCCGATCTGGATCCTGGACTCTGTGGCTGAACAAGTAACGGTCAGATCCTTGTTTGGTGGTAGAGCCTTAGGATCAGCATTATCCGGTGCTGGCTGAACAGGAATGGCAGGCATCTGTGATTCCAGCTCTCCAGGGGCACGTCCTTGTGTTGCCCCTGGCTGCACAGTTGTATTTGTTTTTGTGTCCACCATAGTGACGTCTGCTTCACCGACTTCTGAAGCGATGATGACTGAGCTCACGGTTTCATCCTCTGATGAGTCCTTTCTTCTTTCTGTGTGTGAAGCTGTAACTGCAGTGGAGTGTGCTGTCAGATGCTCAGTGCGACTGAGCTCTTCAGCCAGAAAACCACAGTCTGAGTTTGTAACATCACCGCCAGCTCCACGAGTACTGCGGGTCTGGATCTCTGTGTGGCCGGGTAGGTGCATGGCATCGTCATCAGCTTCCTGCCTCAAGGCCGGCTCGGTATCAGGGAGGCAGCGGCCGTCTGTCCTCCCACTCTGCGTCTGAGACTGGATGCCGGGGTCTGCTGCTCGTTGGCTTTCTGTCTGAATCTCTGTGTGACCCTGAGATTCTGTACTGGAGCTGGAGCTAAGTTTGGCTTCTCCTCTCTTCCCCTTCTTCTTTCTCCTGCGTTTTTTGCTCGTTGCTAGTTTTTCTCCTCGCACTTCAGCGCCTGCCGTTTCACAAATCCTTCTGCTAAAACTAGTCTCTCTGTTACTGGCCTCTTCTGTGTCTCCCTCCACTCCTGCCTTCTTCCAGTCTGACCTAACTTCCTCCTCTTGCTGCACTTCCCGTCTTTGTGCGTGTGGCCCATGTGACAGTGCTGGCAGGTTTCCAGCAGCATGTGACTGACTAGGAGCTGTAGACAGAGCCTGCTCTAACAGCTGTGGAGAACTGAGACCTAAAGCTTGAGGTGAGCTCTTCTGTCTCACTCCCCGCTCCTGCTGTCCGGGGTTTCTCTCACCCATGGTGCCACTGTCGTACCAGACTGACTGCGAGTTCGCTTCCGTTCTGCTGGAATCTTCACTGGAAACTTGTCCAAAGTTTTCTCCCTCATACCAGATGCTTTTTCCTGCTGCTTCTGGTCCAATTCTGTTTCCGGTCCAGCCTCCATCCCGCCATAGTACTCTCCTACCTTTCCTTTCAGCGTGTGTGGAAACGGGGCTGGCTTCGGGGTCAGATGAAGGACTTTTCTTCATAGTGCCGTGTGGGCTTGCCTCCTCTTGCTCTGTCTGACTTTCCTGGGACTGCTCCTGACCCATGGTCACTGAAAGGAGACGAGCAGATTAAGGACTGCAGAACAAACAGGTCTACAGCTTAACTCTTAACTCTTACTCATCAAAAGGATTACTCTGATCTGGATCACACACCCAGCCCAGACATTACACACCACAGCTGCATGCCGAACACATGAAACAGTTGCTGACCTGCCAGCTCAGGTCTGTGATGTCAGATGGAGCAGTTAGCAGTTTGCTGAACCCCGCCTAAAACAGACACACTGCATCTGCAGCATTGACAATGGGTCTAACACAGACTACCTGCAACGCTGTGATAAACAGCAGCTTCAGACAGGCGAGCAGACTGATCACGAGCTGGGACGGATTTCTGACTGACCTGCTGAAACTCATTTTCCTTCCTTCGTGTATCTAAGACTGCAGCTAGTTTTTGTCTTAAAAGATGACGATACAATCGCTACACAGTAAAAACGCCTTAAACAATTCATGTGTAATGTAAGCTAACAAAGAACCACCAAGATACCGTGTTTGTGTGCACGTTTTCATCAAACAGCAGTTGGAGCAGATGTAACTGTGCAGCTGCACAGAAACTCACAAGCTCATCCTTCCTTGTCTTCTTCTCTCTGCACAGCCTGCACGTCTCGTTAAAGAGCGTTTACTCACTGCCTACACCGCAGACAACACGCAGCATAATAAAGTTGTGTATGCAGTTACAGGACGTACCTGTCCCATTTGCAGCTGATTCCACTGTGATTTCTGCGCTGACACTTTGTGTGTCTCTTCCTGTCTTTGACACCAGCTTGCGCATCAGCAGCTCCACTTCCTGTTTCTGGCCTTCCTGTTTATCTACGACACTGGCTGTAGGCAAGGCAACCACCTTCCTGCCAGCACACTTCCTTTCAACACCTGGTACCAATACTGGCCTTATGGGTGATGGAGTTTCTTGTGTTCCTCCGACACCAGTCACAGTCGCTGCTGCTCGTTGTCTTGGTGAGAGAGTTCCACTTCCTGTTGCTGCGCGGGGCCTCCGTGCACTTTCTCGGCTCTGGTTTCCTGAAGACTCTGCTGCAGGTCTTGTGACTTTGGCACTTCTCTTTTTGTTTTTCTTGTTCCTCCCAGTGCGGGCAGCTGCTGTGCTCTGGTGTTCCCACCCTTTTTCCTCTCTTTGACAAAGACGTCCACTGCTACAGGATGTTTGACTGACAGCAGCCGAGTCATCCCCTTGTGTTCTCCCCTCTAGCGAGGGGATGCCTGAACCCTGAAAAAAGGAAAAGAAATCCAAATGAAGCATAAATGGAAACATACAGAAATGACCCACTAAGCAGGTTAGCACATCGTTGGTTCAGTATGCGTGAAAGCTGTCAGACGACATTAGCAGATGGATGGATGTTACCTGAAAAGGTGATCAAAGCTAATCTCCAAACTAACAAAAGAGTGGCGTACAGAAGAGCCGACCTGTGTTACAGCCATCAGTGACTACAGCTGCTGACAGTCAAACAGCTCACCCACTCATTAAGGAAATGAAGTCTTTGCATGCCTACCACAGCAACCCACTGTATGTGGTGCTGATCCCTAAACTGCAAACAAGCCATCTTGTCTCTTCACTCACATGTGAATGCCAGCCATGAACTTGCAGCTAAGCTGCATAAAGTAGTGGAAAGAGAAGCTCATAGTCCAGCTTCTCACTGACTGACTTCTCTGACTTCTCTAACTGACTGTGACACCTGTTGGCTGGGACAAATATTCTGGTACTTCAAGCTCTGCAAGGTTTTCCACTTCGTCCCTTATTGTTTTATTCACCATCCTCATTACCACTTCAGATTTGTGTTACCACTTCATGGAAACCATGACATATGCCACACCTATGCAGTATAAACAGCTTAAAGCTCCTCTGCTGATTACCTGTCTAGGAGGGCTGGCTCTGTATTAGCAGCATAGCCCGTATTTATGGAAGCTCACTTTGTATCCTGGAAATGATGCATGTGTGAGCATGTATGAGCACTGGGAGTTTCACAATGGCAAAGGTGTGTTTGACCTCATTATCCCATTGTCATATTACAGACACCGCTTAATAGTATCTGTACTTACCTAGTAACCTCTCTTTCTCTCTCTCTCACACACACACACAGCTATGACAGTGATTAAGAAGTATACCTTGTGTATAAACACATCGAATGAAAGCCTCATGCAGCTACAAAGTAGCACAGAAACAAGCCAAAGTCAGGAAGAGGAAAAAGCTGTGACAGCTGAGGATGAAGAGGAGGATGAAGAGGAGGAGACCATGTCTAACATAGTAACGGTAAAAGAAAAAAACAGCAGCAGTCTTTCTGCACACTGTGACTGTTCAGTCATGTTGTCTGCTTACCACAGTGTATTTGTGACCGTCGATCAGCCTCCTCAGCTCCATCACTTCCTTCAGTAAACAGCAGCGCCCCCTGCTGTCTGTCCCTGTGTCCCCCTCCCGCTGCAGGAGGAAGGTTAGGGTGTAGGTACCTACATTGGCGTGGTACTGAAACACTTGACCCTTGGGGTAAACTTGCAGTGTCTCCTCGGCTTCCGCTTGAACATCTGGGAGTGTTGCATAGCTGCAATGACAAAAAAAAAAAAGTTGTCTTTGTTTCCTCTCTGTAGCACACACGCTCAGATCCAGACACTAGGATAACACGAAATACCGAGAAATACAACCCCAGGGCTCCTACCTGTCCACAGGAATGATTAGTACAGAAAGCAAAGCCACAGTGAGGGAGACGCTAAATCAGGAAACTGCAAGAGCTTCAAATAAAGACACACTTCATCTCCTGTCTCTGACACACAACTCATCCATGCCCTCCCTAAAGAGGAGGAGCCCGACACACACACATGCACTTTGATGTGTTGTGCTCTTCTCAGAGACAAAATGAATGCCTCATGTTTCTGTGAACTCTCTGCCAGCTCTCTGACTGATTCAAACATACAAACATTTTACAGGAACTTGAAATGTTGCTGCTGGGACAGGATCTGATCTCTAACTGGGGCCCAAACACGCTGTTATCATGTATATATGTTTGTGTTCTTGCATCTACTGCATGTCTCTTTCCTAGCACTGACTTACTGACCCGATCAACAAGAAATCACAATCACCTGCTCTCTGATGTCTGCTTCAGGTGTCTGTCTGTTTTATATGCCACCATTGTTGTTGTACAGTCATCTTCAATACTGCCACCCACTGGGCTAGTATATATATATTTACTTCTGCTGTTCTGTGCAAAAATGACATCCTGCTCTCTGAATCTTCAGGGTTTTGAGGTGATAAAAATTCTGGATACTCTGTGTGTTTGAACGCAGCTATGAACGCGTCATTGTCGCCACAGCTTGTTGGCTCACAGCCACGATGCCACTCGTGCATACGCTGTGGTGACTGTGGCCTGGAAAACAGATGTTTTGAAAATGAAAAACAGTAAGGTGGGGCAACGGCACAGTTTTAGGTGGGGCTCGTTTCTTCCGAACAGTCATTTAATGCAACGCTTCAGTTCAGCTGCAGACAGCCAGCTGCACCAACTCGTCCTCATCGGTGACGGATCTGTGAGAGGCCTGGGCACACAGCAGAGCTCTCCAGAGGACCAAACTGTGTCCTCAGCTGCTACAGTCTCTGCAGCAGCTCATCAGCAAAGCTGTGGAGGCTTTGAAAAGGGGACCCAACACTTCCTCCAAAGCATGAGCTAAAAGCACTAACATCATCTCTAGCTTAAGTCTATGGTGCTGCACATATTTGCTGGATCCCTTTTAATATATCGGGAGCTCGTTAGTGGAGCTTAACGAGACAATAGGATTAGTGGCCACACTGAAGACTGAGGGCAGCAGCGATGAACACAGGCACACTGACTGATCACAACACAAGTCAAAAAACACTGTCCCGGTGCCTTCCAGATCCCAGTGGTGTCCACCAAGTATTTCATGCCTTTAATAATAATAATCACAATAAGAATAATTTCCATATTTCTCTGGCACTGAATGCAAAGCAGATTTAATGAAGACAGTACCATGTGAATTCAGTTTTATTCATATAGCAGAAAATCACAACAGCAGTTACCTCAACGTGCTTTGCATTGTAAAGACCCTACAATAACTCAGAGAGACCCCAACAATCAAACAACCCCATTTGAGCAAGCACTTGGCAGCAGTGGGAAGGAAAAACTCCCTTTTAACAGGAAGAACCCTTCAGGGAGGGGCAGCCAACTGGACCCCTGTTGTGTGCCGGAGTGTACGGACTGCAGAACGTTGTCATTTTTTTTTCAATTGCCAAGCTTCTTGATGAACTCCCCTGAGCTTTAACCTCAGTTTGCAGCTGTTAGTGAGCAGTACTCACTGTGTGAAGAGCCCCAGAAGTGGCTGCTTCCCTCTGCTCTTTGCAAGACATGCTGGAGCTGAACCCTGAGTGTTCGTCCTTCGCAATGCTTCCTTCTCCGCGGGCTGCTCTAGGAAGAATGCTGGTGATGTCTTTAGACCATGACTGGCTGCCAGTTCCAGCAGGCTGGAGGGCTGCTGGTGCTCACTCAGAGTGCTCACTGGAGAAGACGAAACAAGAGAAAATCTGATGGTTGGATTCAACTGAAAACAGAACAGCACCTGGTGGACAGAGAAGAACAGAGTACCACTGCACAAGGGTGGTTGTAGCTCAGGAGGTAGAGCACATCAGCTGCTAATTGTGTGCCAAATATCAGTCAGTATGCCCAAGTTAGGCAACATACTAACCCCAAGTTGATCTATGAATGTGTGTGAGGCATCTGATAGAAAGCACCATACAAGAACTGGTCCATTTACCACTAAATATACAGCTTTAAGAGTCACATGTGCAATGAAATGTTTGAAAGCAACAAGCAGAAATAGTGAAAAGGAAATGTATGTGGGTCATGCAGCAGAGCTCTGAGCATCAGTACACAAGGGCTGCCAAACAGCAGCAAAAACAGACTTGACTCTTATTCAGTGGACCTAAAAGGCTTCATGTTTAATGCTTCAGTGGGCAGAAAAGTACAAGCACTAAACCGATGCTTACCGCAGTGAAGATTATAACAGCAACTCGGTGCTGACTGGCAGTCACACAGCAGCAGGACATGGCGCTCTGCTCAACAGTGGCATTCATTGTAAACAAGGAAAACAAGAGTGCTTGTGTCTCCATTTATTCAAACTTTCATCATTAAAGCCACAAAATCATCAAATGAACCATCTGACGTGTGTCAGAGAAATCTCCCTGTTAACGGCAAAGTTGAAGTATTTCAAAAGGAAAACCTGAACCACACATCCGACGTAATTCATGCACATTTATCGTGTGTAACAAGATGCTGGGAACATGCAGGTGGAATTCATTGTTCACAGTCTGCACGACTGTCACGAAATGAGTTGGTTGATTCTGAAGAGTTCTCAGCGAGCTGTTTGGGACATGTGGGGACCCCTGATGGTGCTGTGGCACAGAAAAACCTGTTTGCTCTGATTGTGTTTACTGTTATAAACAGAGACTTTTCATTCTTGCAGAGTGACACGCAGACTGGCTGAACGCGACTCAAACCCCTTCATACGTTCTCTTTAGCCTGCTGTTGTGGCCTTTTATAGAAACAAGTCTTAAAGTTTAGCTTTATTATCCAAGCGGCCTCAAACTAGACCTTAACTGCAGTCCCTGAGTCCCTCTGGACAGTGTGTGTGCTGCTGGTATTTGGATCATTTTAATGCAGTTATCTATTAAATAATATAATTTCAAGTGCAGTTAATTGCACTAACAGACTATATGAAAAGGCTGTGCTTCAGTTTTGATTTGGATGTTAGTAGTTATCTGTGATGCATTCATACAGCTGATGGATGTAGCACATTAAAATCTCCATCCTCTCATCGCAGTAGGGAGTCTTCTGGCCTTAAAATCAAGATGATAACAGCTGAAGTCTTTGAAAAAATTGCCAAAAACTTCACAAACCCACTGTGGCCACTCTATGTCCATCTCTCCGTCACAGGTTACAATGAGCTGTGGGCGAAGATTACATCCCCAGGCAGTCAAAAGGAGTTTTTCAATAACGTCTGTGAAATTGCACAGCACTAAGTGCGGGCCAACAACCACAATGGCACCTGCACACCACCACAGGGAGACATTTTGGACATGTCCAGCTGGGAGGAGAGCACAGGCAGACAAAGATTATGCTGCAGGGATTACATACCCCTTATAATCTGGAAGCATATGGGCTCCCCATGGAGAGAAGTTAACTTGTGGGTGGGACACCTGTCTTCTTTGGTTAAGTGCTGTGTTAGTGCATACTGAGATAAAACCCCTGAGCTAAAACATGTATGAGAGTCAGAAGGTTCAGCTTCCTCAGACCGGCGTGGCTGCTAATCAAAAGTGTGTAATACATGTCTGCCGGTGGAATCAGATAAACCTTCATAATATCCTACCAAAAGTTCTGAAGCTGGGACGCTGTCTTTGTGGGTTCTAGCTTGGCACCTTGATGAATACAAAAAAAATGAAATAGCAAACCTTTACAAGTACATAATATGACAGTTCGACACAGCAAACGCCATCTGAGCTGGAAAAAATCCATCACAGTCTGAGAACTGAAGCTCACAGGAGGAGACTGACCCTGCAGGAGCAGCGTGTACCTGTGTGTTCTCAGCCACTTCCAGGTGAGGCTGACTCTCTCTGCAGTAGTTTGCACAGAAATCCACAGCAAAGGCATGTTCACTCACCGGGGCAGCTGTTCCAAAATGAGGAGACATCCATCCGTGCGTCGGGTCTGTGGGTGTCCGTCACTGTGACCGCATCCTTCTCCACACCTGTGTGTGCGCTGCAGGGTGTTTGTGGTGCAGTCCAGTGGTGAGGCTGGCTGTCGTGCTTCATTGCCAGCTTCTCAGCTTCCTCTGGACTCTACCGCACAAACACAGACACAGACACAATGCTCTGAGCACTTCTTGAGACATTTCTCCAAAACTCTCTCAATCTCAGAGTTTCCGTCTAAATATCAGCAGCTTCAGGACCCCTCTGTCTCTTCTCACCCACCTGCTCACGATTAGCAGGGATGTTTCTGTGTGCTGTACACCACACACTGCAGTCATCACTCAGATACACTCCTACAGGCTCTTCATCAAACCTTCATCTGCTCACATCTACCCGTTTATTCACAGCTCGGAGATGCTTTTAGTGTCGCTTTCTGCTGCTTATTGTGTTTGTGCATCAACTTACCAACTCATCATTCTTAAACATGATGAACAAAAAAACATCACCCTCCATTGTGGGAACTGCAAACATGACCTGCAGCACACACATATCACAAAGGTGCTGCATGTTCTCAAACTGTGGAGATTATTTTATAATATAAATATTTTAAGAAATCCTTAACCATGAGATCCCTGAGACTGAATTTGTACTAGGTTTTATCTTGGTTAACAAACAAAGCATATTTGTTTTTACATCAGCCAATGGGCTACAGGTTTACTAGCATATCCTGGCTTAGCTGCAACCCTTGTTTCTCATTTCTGAACTGTATCAAATCCAGTCGTCCTAACACCCTAGCTTGCTCTGTGGTGCTCTGAAGTAGTCTCAGTGCAGTTGTTAATATTGCCCATTGATGGAGGTTTCAGTCAGGTACACCTGTGGCTGTGGATGGCAATCATTAATAAATAATAATCATGTTAGCAATAAAATTGGCTCATGTGTATGTCAGTACTGTAAACAGGCCTGCTGCCTCACAGTGCTGACCACTTCCTTCATGTACTAGATGTGATCAGCTGCTGCCATAGTCTCACATCATTTCCATCCATCCCACCAGTCACATGACATCATGATAGGGCTGAACCAAAAGAGCGCTTTAACGATGTTACCTGTATAAAGGAGAAGGTCTGCTGCAAGTGCATGTCCACTGATCCATCAGGGCGAGCCAAACACAATGTCACCAAGACCTGTTCACACACATTATGGCCTACACACACACACACACACAGACACACACACACACACAGTCAGTTAATTCCTGGCAGATGATCTACGTGCAGAGAACCTGATACATGATGTGAGCTAATGTGTGATCTATGGGTGGAGTTCTCAGCAGGAAACGTGCTGGAGATTCAGCAAAACATCAACAAAAGCATCACTCACTTCCTTCCACTGCAAACCCCAACAAGTTGTCTACCTCAGTTCATCCATAAGACAATAAAAGACAATAAAAAATTCACTAAAGCTGAGTAAAAAAAACAAAAACATGAAGAACTGAGCAGAGTGCAGGAGTCCACACTGAGTCTGTGTAGATGGTCCCCGGTTCCAGATCCCAGCCTAACGGAGCTCGAGTCTGGGTTAGTGGAACCTACACAGAACTGCTTCAGTGGATGGTGAAAGCACATTTATCTAAGGAGGGCACTGTAGCAGCTCCACTCATGTGAACACACATACTTTGATCCACCTGCAAACCTCTGCGTGTACACTCTGTTCTGGCATTTCAAAACTCACACTCAGCCAAACGCGTGTGCATGCATGTGTACGCGTGTGTGTCTGTGCATGCATGTGTGTGTGTGTTATACCTGGACACATGGCCTGCAGTGTGACATGACTCACTCGCAGTGTGCTGCTCACGTGCCTTTGTGTAGACCCAGAGAAAATCAGGTAAAAGTCTGCTTCCTCCCCCTCGTCCTCATCAAGCTGCACTGTCAGCACACAGTCCCCCTGACAGAAAACACGTCACAAACATGGCATCAGCGGTTGACCGCAGCACCCGAGATGTTCACAGATTGCTGAGAGTCAGCTGAGTAAACACTACCTTTCATCAGCCACTCTATCACAGAGCAGACCTATGATGGAAAAACGGACCTATCAGCTTGGAAAACCCCTGTATGGTTGGAGCTAGATGATGTTTTCAAAAGTTTTGGCCCCTGTGCTTCAGAAATGAACATCACTGGAACAGAAATGATGGCATATGACAGATCTGGGCCTGAGCCTCCTGTTTTTTTCCTCTCTCACCCCAACCGGTCGCAGCAGATGGCCCCGCCCCTCCCTGAGCCTGGTTCTGCCGGAGGTTTCTTCCTGTTAAAAGGGAGTTTTTCCTTCCCACTGTCGCCAAAGTGCTTGCTCATAAGGAGTCATATGATTGTTGGGTTTTCTCTGTATGTACTATTGTATAATATAAAGCGCCTTGAGGCGACTGTTGTTGTGATTTGGCGCTATATAAATAAAATTGAATTGAATTAGCGATTAGTATGTTTGGTAGTGAAGTGTGTTAGCATATTTGCTAATCAGCCAGCTTGCTGGTGTTTAAAGTGCATTTGCCACACCAGGCAAAGCAAATTTTATGAGACATTCTAGCCCCTTTACAGCTCATTATGATGCCTTATAAAAACAACAGATACTTACATAAAGCAGAGCTTCCTGTGGACTCAGTTTCATGGTGTCAGACACTAGAAGAAGAGACAAAGCAGAGATGTGACATTTACTGTGCCAGAGGAAATACATTAGGAAGTATACAAGACATGAAACATGAAAGTTCTGTAACAGCTGGAGTGAAAAACACTTATTTTCCTCATGAAAATGACATGCTGCTAGGATGTGCTCGCTGACAAACTGTATTTTCATCATCACCCCCATATTAAAACATGCATGTCTGCAGAGACTGTAACATCTTGCCACCCTTTAACACACTACTGCAGTTTTCATAAGGATGCGCCAACTGAAATTCTGAACCAACACAACACTTGCAGATTACTTGACTTTCAGGCGCGGGACCACACCTCCAAACACACTCCTTCTGTTTTGTCATCTATATAGGTTCCCCGAGTTCTGCAAGCTGTTCATTCTCGTTTACGTGCCCCACTCTCCCTCCCTCCTTATTTTCAATCATTTAACTTCTTCCCTTCTATTTAGTACACGGGGATCCGCCAGGCCCGGGAGCTGTTGCCAGTCCCCTTCCAGGCCTTCCCTAAACCACAGCTCAATTCATGTCCAAGCATTCACCTTTCCCTACTAAAACGCTGTCAAACCGAAAGTGAGCACATGGGCCCAGCTAGTGGAATAAAGGTATCTGCATTGAGTTATTTTATATATTCCGAGCCAGGATCAAGGCAACACAGAGGAATGTTAACCAATTTCTGGAAATGCAGGATGACAAAGAAAGGAGTGCCTAAGTAGAGCAACAAGCTGTCTGTAGCTGAGACCAGGAGAATAAAACAGCTCTACTCCACTGAACCATCCAAGAATACCGACGATTGTCTTCATGGATAACATGAAGCTGTATGCCAGGAGTGAACGAGACATCCACCCACTGATCCACACCATAAGCGTCTACAGCAATAACATTGGAATGTCATTTGGACTGAAGAAATGTAGTCAGATGGTAGCAAAGGGAGGGAAGGGGATTGTACCACCAGAAGGCGACACTGCAGACAGTGAGGACAGCTACAAGTACCTGGGAATCCCACAGGCATGCTGCTGGGATAATAACGGCATGTACCATCAGCATAGAGAAGAAGTGGTGGATAGTAAGTGACTGAACAAAGCCGGCCTCAAAGACAGCACAGAGACACTAATCATGGCAGCACAGGAACTACCTTTAGGCTTAAAATCCATAGAGGCTGGGGTCTATCACACCAGGCCAGACCCCCGGTGCAGGCTGTGTAAAGATGCCCCTGAGACAATCCAGCACAAAACAGCAGGGTGCATGCTAGCAGGAAGGGGATACCTGGAATGCCATAACCAAGTGGCCGGCGTAGTATACAGAAGCATCTGTGCCGGGTATGACCTGGAAGTCAAAATGGGTGGTTGGGAACAGTGATGGGAATAATTGCGTTATAAGTAATGGCGTTACTTTTTTCAGTAACGAGTAATCTAACTAATTACTATTTCTATCGTTACAACGCTGTCACCGTTACTAACAAGAAAATGTGGTTGAAGCTGTCTTCAGCTTACCGCACCTTGTATCTGTTGCACGAAAGTAGCTGCCTATGTAAGTCATCTGGGCATTACAGCTTTAAACTAGTGGTGTGCCATACTGCATATTTTGGTATTGATCCGATACCAAGTAAATACGGGACAGTATCGCCGATACCAATACTTTTTAATATATAAGGTGGATGCGTCATTGAATTGATAAATCTCAATTGATTTTCATGACCTTTTTTGTTTCCTTTTTTATTATTAAATAGTTCAAACCCGGGACATAATTAGGACAAAGTTTATAATAAAATAGAAAATTTTTAATTGTTGTGGCTGGTCTGAGATGCCGCTGCAGGTGTGATGGAGTCACCTGTACCACATCTACAATAACAATCTGTGCTCTGTTTGCGTTGTTGTTGTTTGTGGTGATGTGGACGGATGGCAGCAGGAGAGCTTCAATGACTGGACAGGGCAGGGGAAGGACCGGCTCGGGTTAAGCTGGAGGCTGGCGCGCCAGCGGTACTTGCCAAGCTGGAGACGGAGGTGCGCAGGGCTCCTGCCGTGCCCCACTGTCTGGCAAACGATCACTTTCTAGCACAAGACCTGTTGCTAGCGGGCAAAACAATCACATGAGTGCTGCTGTTTGACTGAGGAAGAATAAAGTAGACGTGGTAAGCCAATCACATGACCACTTCAAGATGACAAAGCAACAAGGTGATATATATAGCAGTTTTTAAATTGTGCTGATAGGCCACGTAAAACCAGAGTCATGATAATCAATATATACGCGGTGTTTTGTCCTGAACACTTTAATCACGTTTACTCTCTGCTTATGACCAAAAAACCAAAAACAGCCCTTTCGTGTTGGTGGAAAAATGTACAATGTCGACCAATCAAAAAATGATATGGCAACGTGACATTGAGTGGTTTAGGAAGAGGGGGAAGTTTTAGGAGTGACGGCGAGAGAGAGAGAGAGACGAAAAAAGAGAGCGAGTTTTGAGAAGTGAGAGATTTGTGACGTTTAGCGTGTTTGGAGTGTGTAGTTAGTGTGTAGTGGATAGCTTTGTGTTGTGTGTCTCAACAATGAGCTGGCTGCTGAATGTTACAGGAGCTGCCATAAATACACCAAAGGTAGATTACGGCGTAAACGGTGACTTCAGGTAGAAAACAGCAGGAGTGATTCACCTCCTGCTGTCAGACCTGCAGGTATCAGGCTTGTGATGTTCTCCTTTATTTTTTGTGGAAAGCCAGAAGTAATAAGTGTGGCATCTTATTGAATGCAGAACACCTGATTGTTCTGTAAAGAGTTTGAAATGGTTATAAAAAAGGGGGTAAAAGGTAAACGGCTGCAAATAACTGTTGATTGCAAAACTTGTGCATAGAATTTTACAATTGACAATTTATAGTTATGAAATATGATTCAATAGACATGTTTGTGGTTGTTACAGTAAAAAACATAACTTTTATATTCAGATTATGTTTTTTGTCTGATTTTAGATCAATTGTGTTAATACAGTATATCAAAAATATAAACATAACTGTAAATTCAGACATGTGAGGTTGTGCTGAAACGACAGATACCAAACAAGGCAAAGTAAATAGTGTTTAAAGGTGAAATGTAGAGGTGACATCAAAAGTAGACAAAAAAAGGCCAATTATACTCTGGACCCCAGGAGGTTAAACTTTTTTTTTTAAAGTAACACAATAGTTACTTTCCCAGTAATTAATCACTTTCAGAATCTTGTAACTCAGTTACTTTTTAAAAGAAGTAACTAGTAACTATACTAGGGTGACATTATTTTGATTTCCAAAAAAAGAGGACACTTGACTCGTCTTGAAGAACTTTAATAAAACTGTTTGCATAAAGAAAAATTTTACATTTTTCCACAATTTAAATGATGCCTTCTCTGCGTGGTT
>VUQR01011784.1:7858-23669 GCA_015108515.1 Hemichromis elongatus
GGTCAGAATTGATGAAATTATTGAAATTATTATTATGTACCATCAGATTTTGATGCACCACATGTACCATCAGATTTTGATGCACCACACAATGTCATCTTAAAAGCATCTGAATGTCAATGGCTTCATTTTGCAGCAGGGCAATGATCCCAAACACACAGCCAATGCAGCAAACGCATACCCGGATTGGAAAATACACAATGGAACATGTTTAGTCATTGATTGGCCTCCCCAGAGACTAAATCTCAACATTACTGAAGCATCTTTTTGACAGGGAAGAGAACAAGAGGCAGCCAGCATCAAAAGAAGAGCTTTGAATTGATTATTTTAGATGTATAGCACTTTGTTCAACAGCCGTTGATATAAATGTGCTGCATAAATAAATTTGACTTTGACTTTGGATGTCCTTCAAGAAGCCTGGAGAACTATTCCTGAAAACTGCTCAAAGAAATTGCAAGATAGCTCGACAACAGCTGTACCTATTTCCCATTTCCTAGCAAAATATAAAGAAATCAGAGGTGACACAAACTTTTTGCACTACACCGTGTATTCGAAAAACTCAGCAGCAGTGTCTCATCTCAGAAATCCTGACCCAGTTACTCAAAAAGAAATCCACAAACATTGTTGTGAGTGTGTCATGCAGGAACTACGCTCGTCAAAGATTTAACCCCACAATCGTCCATCTACCAAAAACAAGAGGCTGCTTGTGACTGCATGCCAGTATTAATTGTCCACCCTTCAACGTCTTTTGAGAGGAGAAAAAATAGTTCCAGAAACAAGTGCTTATGACAAGGTTTGCAGAATTTTCAGTAACTGGGTCACGATATCTGAAAAGATATTATTGCTGTGCTCACTTTGAGCATCACGAGGTGTCATTTGGTTGCTTTACTTTGAAGAAAAACTGAGTAAGCCTACAAAAAACAAATAATTAAATAACATTACAGGCCAGAACTGAAATACATGCATTTGATTTGGGGGGTGAAATGTCTTTTTAAATAAAAGAATATAAAGTTGCACATACAAGATGAGTTTGGTGGTGAGATTTAGGTTTAGCAGCTTGTGAGACGACATAAATATCTAACTAACCATTTGAGCTTGTACCAAATTCTTCAATATCAATAATCCTCGATATTTCTCGACTTAGATCTGCAACCTTTCAGTCACTTGATTCAGAGCTTCTGAAACAGCTTTATGTGTTTGATCAGCGCCATCGAATGTTATCTGTGATTCATTCTCATACTATGGACTACATCCTTGTTCTGTCTGTTTACCTGCAGTATATTGAAATTTAATATCATAGCTCAAAGCGATATTACGCCACAAGAAAACGCTACATGTTTTTCCTGTATGTGCTGAAACACAAGTAAAGTAATAATGATTATATTTAGGTCGAAGCAGAAAGAGAGAGTGAAGAGGCACGTGTATAAGAGGGAAACAACTCCTTAGAGTGTCAGTCTATTTCTAAAGCCAGTAATTACAGTATAGATAGAAACCAGACTAGAAGTCTATTCCTCTGCTGGCTGCCCTGTGAGGCTGAGATGCTCGTTACCGAAAGCAAAATTGCTGGTTTGGTGGATCTTGTTATGGCCGTGCACTTGTTCTACAAAAACCACAAGATTTATGTGCGGTGGCTTTACAACAGTTTAGATTAACTGCGAGATGGCGAGAGAGCGGGGGACAGAAAATGATTAAAACAAAAAAAAAGAAGAAGCTGTGTTTATTGAAAATCTGCTCGGGATACCTACCATTTCTTTCTGGTTATGTCTCCTTTCAGCGTATTAAAGAGGTTGAATCACATTTTTGGGGAGAATGGGAAAATGTTTCAAAGGGGAAACTGGATGTTTGGGTAATTCTCAGCGGCTACCACATCTCCAATATCGTCTCCTCTCATACACAGGGAGGACAACAGGTGTGGGTGGAATAGCAGAAGACCTCCACCAAGACTCTCCATAACCCTTCAGAGACTCCTGAGAGCATTCAGACTCCACTGGCAGACAAAAAGGAGCAGCTGCACCTTTTTAGAAGCTTGCAAATGCTTCCAAACATTCATCTATTTTTTTAATAGCTTCTTATCTGTGTCAGGGTCGTGGCAACAAGCAGAGCAGCCCAGATCCCAGCAGCATCCCACAGCTCTATTTGGGGAATCTGTAGGCCCTTCGGGGTCAGCTGAAGCGCAAATTCCAGCCTGCACGAATGCTTCCTGGTGGTCTGCATCACTAATAGGAAATATCTAAAGGGAGCAGAACTGTCTGATTTTTTTAACAAGTGGTTCCTGTGAAAGAGCAGCATCACAAGCTGGGAGCTTTGCTTGAATTTTACATGGAAAAAATGGAAAAGTGATTCAAAAAGAAACACATCTCCAATTACAGAAAGGACAAGCGTCTGACACGCGTGCAGACACCAAAAATGCACCTTACTGCCACTGAGCTAAACACTGTTCAGGCAACTGCTGGGACATGATTACAGTTCAGCTCAGCTGCCTGATACCTGTAATTAAGGGGTATTTGATTACAGTTCAATAGTGTATGTCAAAGTAACATTGAACAATACAAGGCAATAACACTAGAGACTACATCTCCCCGTCTAAATGTAGAATTTATTCATGATCACCTCAACGGGTGTAGAAATTAACTAACCAGTCGACCTAATCAACTACATGATGGATCACATGATTAAAGTAAACTTCCCATCTGTCCTTATTTGATAGATGCATTCTTGTGCATACTCCTTTCGACTTTAAATATGCATGAATGAGTTACCTGAAAGTGCTTTTTCCTGGTTTCTGTGATATATATAATGCTGTTGCACTGGTGAAAGCCCATATCCATCATGGCCGAAGTTTCAAATAATGAGATCTGTGTGTGTTCAAATAACCTGTTAGCCAAAAGCTCAGACGTCAATCTGCTCTAAGTGCTCAGTTTCAGGTATTTTTTTTGTAGTTTCTACTTATTGGACTATATACCAAAGTGCAGACATCCCTAACAGCGCTACCTCAGGCACATGGATCTGACTGTGAGCAAAGAAGCTCCACCCACCAGCTGCTCATACCTTCTGTCTGCAGAGACAGCCAATGAGAAAAAAAGTGGCTTAAGGAGACAGGTAAGGGAGCTAAAACAGCTTGTTTTAAACAGTGGAAGAAATGACAGGCTCCACCAAGGCCCATTAAAAGACAAAATAGGACTATTTTGAACTATGAGTCACACAGAGATACTCTGGCAGAATTCAAGAATAAAAATGGAGCTGAAAATGAGCAGAACACGTCACCTTTAAGTCAAACAGTGATTTAGATGTGTTAGAGAAGCAAGTCCGAGAAGAACTGGACGCATAGAGAGGAGAGACGTGCTTAGCTGATTGTCTTTGCAAATCACTCTCAGTTTTTAAAACTATCTGCAAAGATTTTACAGTTGGTGCTCCTGTTGCAGCCACTCCAATAGACCAATAGATAGAAAATGGACATAAATATGAAATGGCATAAATTGTTCATTTCTCCAAGTGAATCAAGGTTAACAATGTCCTTACAATGAAAAGAAAGATTTAATAATGGTGTAAAATATTTTACAGAGCAGCTATGTAAAATTACTTGTTGCACAAACAAAATAATAGTTAGCAAAGCAAAGACAATATACAATTAATAAACCATTGAGGATGGAAAAAGGAACATCCGATCAATAATTCATTTTAAATCAGGAAAGCCTGTCCGATAACTGTATATCATTAGAAGAGATTTAAAAGAGGTCACTGACTCTGCTGACCTGATTTCCTCAGGCAGCTCGATCCATAGCTTCGGGGCTATGATTGCAAATGTCACCTCTAGTTAGCAGCTGCATCTCGGGAACAGATAAAAAGCCCCTGTCAGAAGATGTCAGGCTAAGTACAGGCTCATATGGTACTTTAGAGGGTCAGATACTGTATATAGAAAGGTGAAAGGCCACGAGGAGCCTCGGTAAATACGCAACAGCAGGTTCGCTTCCTGTCTATTTTCTGCAAAAGAGTTTTCAGTGCAACAAATTAAACATTTTAAACAATAAAAATGAAACATTCTAATGAATTTCTAATGAATAAATAATGTTTTACAGTGTACAGGGCAATTTTTTATAGTATGTTACATAAACACTAAACAGTGGCTGCCCTGAAATTGAATTTGCATGATTTACTGTAAGGAAGAAGATGAGCCGTGTAATCCTTTAGAGCATGTTCATTTTATTTTTACTCAAATCAATAACACCTGCAGCTCTATAATAACTAACTTATCAAATGTGGAATCAGATTTTGCATTTAAATGCACTGCTTACACACACTGGTATAAATATTGATCTTCGATTGATGGAGGTCAGCAGATTGTCTCGAATGGCGCTTGTCTCGTGCTTTTATGGATAGTGTTATTACGATTATCAGTGGCAACTCTGATGGGAATAAAACCTTCTATCCTTTAATGTGAGCGCCTTCTGCATTTTCCAGTGCAACGAGATAGTTTTTACTTTTGTTTCTTCTCTAAAAATAACCCAACAGACTCAACAGAGAGACAGGAGCTCTATGGGGATGACTCCAAGCTCTCAGTGATGTCTGGACATGAGCCAACCTCCTCAAGCTTGAGATGGTAAATCAAAACAATGACTATCAGCCTCAGATAGGTAAAAATGATAAACAGTGGTGTTTTAGATGTCATATCTGATGATATAAGGATCTTTCTTAGACATGATTTGGCCAATTTGTTGCTTTTGTTTTCTCTTAAGGAAATGCCAAGTGAGCAGACATGGGGCAAAGCATAATGGATGTGCACATAAATGGTTTAAATCCCCCCCAGTGCTGACAATGCTCACTGAGGAGAGAAACCACCCATCCACCATATAGAGACAGGATGGACCAGCACAGTGGGAGGGGGGAGAGAGAGAAAGAGAAAGAGAGAGAGTGCTGTGGTAAAGCCAGTGTTTGCCGTCGAACTCCAGCAAATATGAGGATGGGAAGATAATGGCCCACACTGAACAGAATGAACGAACCTCCGCAACTATGAATCTTTGTCCGATGCATTCTAACTGAAAAAAGAAACAAAAAAGAAAGAAAGAAAAACTGAAGCTGAGAAAATCTGGACAGCAAAGGATCGCTTATGCCTTTTGGACATGTCCAACCTTTCTTCACAGCATCCTGATCTTTTAAAGATAGGCTTCTGAGTCCTGTTAAACGTTTTAGTTAAAAAAAAAAAAAGAAAGAAAATATTCACCGAGGAATTGCTGAAGACTTCTGCGCTTGGTGTGCGCACAGAGATCTATACGAACCACGATAGACTGAGTACTTTAATGAAAATTGCTTGGAAATTTAAGCTCAACTGAAAAGACATACGGACCGCAATAATACCACACACAAAAAGAGAGAGAGAGGAGAGAGAGAGAGAGAGAGAGAGAGAGAGAAAGAGAGAGAGAGTGTGCGGGAGACAGAGAAAGAAAGAGGGGAGAGCCAGCGCCGGCGATCTGTGTGTCTCTGCAATAAGTGGCTAATAAAAAGCAATAAATTCTCTAAAATAAATACAGTCATCTGGTTGTGCGCCATGGGCGATGAGGCGTCAAACTTCAGGAGAAGCAGCAGGACCGGTGTCTCATCACCAAAACCCCGGACTGGTGAGGATCACGGCAGACTGGAGATTTGGGGATAAACTAAAACTGATCTCAACCGAGAACAATGAGATTATTGATTTTTGGATGACTTGTCAGGTTACCACTGTGTCAGTTTTTTGATGTTATTCAGAAAGCAGCATAGAGACCCAGGCTGCGCTGGACTTGGTCACTTTGGTTTGTTCTCTCAGAGATCAAGTGGCAGAGAGGGACATGACACGTTTTGCTTTGTGCTTGAAATAAGCGAATACAGCCATATTATTTAATCAATAAGTTTAAAAAAAAGAGAGATTTTTCTTTTTTTGTTGTTGCACTATGATGGAACCACCACCATGTTCGAAGAAGAGCCTGTCCCTGTCGCTCCCGGTTCCCCGGGAAGGACAGGCGACTCTGAAACCTCCGCAGCATCTTTGGAGGCAACCCCGGACCCCGATCAAAATCAAACACCGGGGGTACTCCGACACGGACCGGCATCACCACCGGCACATGGAGCGCTCCGACGCCGTGGATACCAGCGACAGACCGGGACTGAAAAAGTCTCGGATGTCCTGGCCATCCTCCTTCCACGGGACCACAAACACATCCATCGGAAATTGTGTCGGGAACAAACGGTAGGCGAGAAAGAGATGCATTCCAAACATCCCAATAATAGCCCATGACAGCCCACAATGCATATGCGTAAACGGGGGAGGGGTGGGGGCATTTTAATGAGTGCGTAATAACGCAGTGCGCCTGAAGGGTTAACTGATATGAAGCGCTTTCTATCGAGAGGCGGGACGCGTGGGTTTTCGGTACAGATGCGTTATGCGTCTTTGGATAGACTCTGTCAGATGGGTATGAAGCGCAAACCAGACCGCCCACTCGAAACGCAGGAGCACCTTAACATCGTTAAGAGCGTCAGCATACTAGTTGATAAGTAACATGAAGCTCAGTGGTTTTAATGGCACCAAAGGTCTGGTGTGTGCATTCGTGCGTGCAAGACAGAGATATCGCCAGCGTGCGCACTCCGGGCCTGCATCAGTTTGTTCTCTGAGGGCGGTTTGGGGCTCAGTGGGCGTTGGAGCAAAAAAAAAAAAGAAATAAAAAAGTGCCCTGCTGATGAACTCCTTATCAAGACAGTCTCTAAATTCAAGTGTAGGTCCCCCTGACCTTTGACCCCCATTCTTTGAATTGTTGGGCTAAAAAACAAGATGCAGTACTACCTGAACTTGTGTTACAGAAATGTCACACAGATGGCTTCAGACAGCATCTAGCTGGCACACACTACTGCTCTGTGATCAGACATGACAGTAAAAAATTCACTGCCTCACAAAGGGAGGACAAACACAGCACACCTAAACTGCACTAGCACTTAAATCAAATTAAGCAATGGATGTTAATCAAACAGATTTGATTAAAGGCATTTCATTAAGTGAGTCATGGAACTGCATGATTATTATATGATTACTCTGTCCTCACTCTACAAAAGCTCCATTTATCCTCTTAAGGAGACACTGAGAGTGCAGCATAAGGATATTTTGTCTGATGTTACTGACTTATTTTACTTATAACAGCAAATACATATATAGAGATTTTATCTTGGTTGTGACTCTTTTTCTTTTTTATTCTTGTCTGTGAAAGAGTGACTGTCATGGAGAAAAAGACGAGGGCCTTCGTGCTTATGCTGGTTTTTAGTTTGCACACTCTTCCCTTCTTTTCTCAGTATGACCTGAAGTCCCCTGATGTTCCTCCAAGTCAAAGCGTTAGTTTACATGTTGGACCGCTTAGAGCTGCCTTATTATCCTCCTAAACTTTTCCCATCCACTCATGAAGCACAAACATGCCTCTACCACATTAAACAAGAGGATTGTCACACTGATGACACATTTATGGCTGTGTGGTGGGTCCCGATGGGAATGTGGGGGTCAATTTTTTTTCTTTTACTCGTTTTCTTTCCAGTTTTTTTCTTTTCAATGCCACAGACGGCCTTCCCGGCAGGCCCCTGGGAGAAAGGCCAACTCCAGCTGACTGGAGGAAGGACTGATTTGTATTTTAGTCCCCAGGACACGCTCTGAGGCAGTCCAATCTTTAGTGCATTGGGACTGACTCTGCCTGCCCTTCTCCTTCTGTGGGCGGCAAACCATGAGAGGGCAGAGAAAGAGAGATAATTCGATTCCAACAAGCTCAGGTTTGAGGGCACACCGAGCTGGCTCCAACTGTGCGTGCGTGTTCATGTGTGCGTGTATGTTCCTTAGCACATTCGTGAAGTGATGTGTGCGATCAGTGGGTGTTTGTGCTACACACTGGTCAGGAAGAGGGGGGCAATGGAGGAATGGAGGCTGCTTGATGATTGTTGTGTGTCACGGGTGGTGGTGAAATGTGTGTGGAGGTATTTATGTGTGGGCTGTGCACAGGTTAGTGTCTGACCTGTAGCCCATATAGTTTGCAACAGGCCTTGTTTTACCTCTTTTCACATCAATGGGAGGTCAGAGGTATTTCCACTGTGCTGAAGCTATTTTTATTATTTTCACATATCGCAGTGACTGTAAATTCTGCCTCTTTGCTTATGTCCACATAATGGATGCTTCAAGCAGATGCCTCATCACTTCACTGTATTTATAAACATCTATGTTGATCCAGCAGCGCTGTGCTGTTTCGCTCAAGGCTAACTTGCATTGAGTGTGGCCTATGGAAAGCAGCTTCATGCACATCTGCTTTCACCACTCTGAATGCTCTTATTTACATGCAGATGTCTGGAAAATTTCCTCAAAGCCAAGGGTGCAAAAACTAACTTTAGTTCATGGGCAACATACAGCTCTGTTGGCCATACCAGTAAAACCATGGCACATTTTCGTTTAAAGAAGTACATGTAAACAAGCTCTCATTTAAGGAGCCATCCATTTACAAATCAGAAGATGAACAGTGTGCGATGTCTTTAGAAAACTAAGTATATTTTCATAATATGTCTCAGTAGAAGACCAGGAGAAATAGGAAGACTGTAAATCTGGCCTCTTGCTAAGATTCAATTACATTTCGGACAATCACTCTCATGACGTGATCCTTTCTTGAGGTCTTGCAGGTCTTGCACAAGGTGTCTTGCAGCGAAATACAGCGACAAATTAGACGCCCCCACCCCCTAAATTTTCACACTTAATTTAGCCATCCAGTGAGGCGGATTGGACTGGCTCTTGCTCTCTGTATATTTGACGCCCCTGCTCCAAGCCCCATTATATAGCAAGGAAATGACCAACAAATAGAGCCTAAAATCTGCCTATATTTAAATGTTCTGAAGGCATGGCAAATTTAGCAAGCAGAAATCAGTGACAGATTGAGATGCACACAAGTTTGAATGTATGGGAATTCAAATTTTTTTTTAGCTTTGTACAAACATGATGAGACAAAATCTATCAGATAAGGATTCTTTTTCCACAAGAGTGGAAGAATAATTGGTCTTTGATTTGTTGCGTGCTGACTGATCCGGTGGAAGACCTTAAAGAGTCGGTCAGCGCCTCATCTGGAAGCGGTTTCAAGAGATCAATGAGCCTAAGAGCTTCTGGTGAAATTGTTTCGGACAGTGTTCAGGGAACTGTAATAGAAACCCTCACTATTGATAATGAAGCACTCCCAGCAGTCACCAGTCTAGCGGATGGGTGGATACACAAAAGGGATTCTGGGTGTTGTTCTGCACAACTGTTTGAAGAATCCCAGTCTGCAGCTTTTCTGTCTATTTTTGTTTCTACTTCTATCTTACAAAATGGCAGTCTTAGTGGCAATCAGCTTCCGCCCCAAGAGTGTCAGTGTGCCTCCTCTGCATTTCCCCGATGCCTTTTGTTCAACTGTCTTGTCGTGCCTTTTGTCAGAGGACGTTAATATGAACGTATCAGCCATCAGGTCCCATGCCCAATGCGCTCTGGGAAGTTCCGACATGAAATGAATGACTGACACTGAACGAGTAACAGCTCTTCCCGCAATTCAGTTGCTATGGTTACTTGTTTTGTGCATTTGTAGAATAGATTTCATTTACCCAAAAAAGGCAAAGCCTAAGGCACTTGATGGGCTTGACTGTATCATTTGTCAGTATGTAGCAGATCCCGCTGGATATGCATCATGACTTGTATGTTCATAAGGTGAAAAAGGGAATATTAATGCATCTCGGCTGAAGAACTGAAGGCTTCAGATTTAAGTTTGATCACAGCAACCTCTGCGACAATTTCAAACCAAAGCTTTGCTCCCTTCCTCACCTACCACATATGCATTCTTTATACCCCCCACCCCCACCCCTCCAGGCGAGGGATCTAGTGCTGATTTGTAAGCTGTAGCTGCTCTTTTCCCTGCGTGACTGGCCGGCTGCCATAATAATTTAGCTCATAATGAGGTACAGCTCCAGTTAATTACCACAACAGCATTATTTTGTTGTTGATCATACATTTGCATTTCTAACACAGGAGATCCAAAAAAGTCTCATACAGAGAGCATTCAGGAACTTCCCCACCAAAAGCGTTTTAAATAGCGTTAAGTAATAGACCTCTTATCTCATTTAGGTAGTGGAAGCATCTGTTTAGGCTACAGATTGCACTCTTCTGTGAATACATCATGCTTTCTCGCTGTGCTCAGCACTAATTAGTATCTGGTGGCAGTACATGGACTGGAACCGTGCTCACTGTGCTTTAGTTGGCTCAGGCAGATACTCCAGGTAAAACCTTCCTCAGCAATGACACCGAACAGATGTCTGCTCGAAGGGAATGTATACGTCCCCTCATTCAAGGTCCCTCTTTGTGTTTGTTCTCTGCTCGTCGCTTTGTTTGCCTGCAGACTCTCCCACAGATACTCGGGCCTCCTGTAACCACGTTTAGTGGCGTCAGCTAAGCTTCAAGAATCGACTGGAAACCTTAGCGTCTTTGCATTTTAATTGATTTCACACTGAATCTTCTCAGAGTTGTGATACACTAGTCATTTGTTGTTGTTTTTTTGTGTGTGTGTGTGCTTTTTAACAAGTGCGGATGGGCAGAGATCCCAGTAAGAGGAAACAAAGTGAGCATCGGCATCAAAAATCCAAGTTGCACAACAAGTCCACCTGTTATCCACGATTATCTCCGTGTTTGGTGCACTGCTTACATTTAGTCTGTAACAGCCCCTTAGTCCGTATTCCTTTTCACGCTCATGTTCATTAAATCGCCTTTATGGAACTTTCTGACACACTTGATTATGCAACACTTTCTTTTGCCTCTTTCAACGTGCCCACTATGATGATGATAAGCCTCATAATGGCTATTTTTTCCTTTTCTTATCTAATTATACTGTTTGAATCAGTCTTTTGTCCATTAAAATAACAGTCTTTGATTGCTACATTTCTCTCTTTTTGATCCCCTATCCTCTCAGTGCTTCCTTTCACCTCAGAGTAAATGGAGAGTATTGATTCCATCTCTATTTCTGCTCTCCGCTTTGTCTTTCCATTGTGTGGCCCGTCTCGCTGGTTCCCAGTAGCATCAAGATGCTTTCTGATAGCCTTCTTCTTGCTTACAGCGGCATTAAGCACACTATCATAAATCTATTATTTCATCCCACTCTCCCCCCTCTCCTCAAAGCCATATCTCAAAATCTGAATCTCAAACCTTCACATCCTGGCAGTGAAATGAACTGCCCACCGCCAACAGTGTGCAGCGCCTCATCTCTTTCTACATTCTTCCCCATAAAACTGGGTTTTTATACTGATGTGATTTTTAGTTCTTTATGCTCCAGTCGTTTCTTGAAAAATCACAGACTTCAAGGGCATGGCAAACACATACACCTTCATCACATGGCTGGAAATCAGCTGCCGCTAAAAAAAAAAAGGACTTCAAACAGCCTTTGCATCAAAGAGAAGTTGGAAAAACTGTATCCTAATCATGCTGTGAGATTAAAATACACACAGTACTCTGTAAAGCTTCCTGTATGGATTTACAATCACCCATTTCCTTGGATTTGGTTTTCGTCTGATAGAAAAATAAATAAACAAACAAATAAACAAATAAATAAAGCGTTTCATTTTTAGTAGTAATAGTAATTTATTCTTCAAGCCCAAAGGCACTAAGGGGAACTAAAAGGAAAAACCTTTTAGTGTAATCAAATCGCCCACTTCATACCAAGAAAAAGGTCTTCATTGCTGAGACTTGGGAGTATTTAAATGTCAAAATGTGCAGCGTATTCCATTTCACAATAAGTGCTAGTCTTTCACCTCTCAGCAAACAGTTCAGCTTGATAGAAAACGGCAACATGATGCCCGTGTGTGAGATTCCCTATAAGACAGAGCGACGAATAAGAATATTGTGTCCATGTGGTGCTCAAGCAGGTGATACACCATCAATCAGAACCAGCTGGCGGTCTCTGCTCTGATGATGTCGCAAAAGGGGCAACCCCCCCTGAAAAGCGCTTTAGGCTACTGTCTCAGTGCAGGGCTGTCTGAATGAGTGAGTCTGACAACCCCTCTGTCAGCGGCGTGTCAGCGCAGCACGCGTTCAGTGAAGCAGAGAGCACAAAACCGTAGCCACCTGTTGAGCAGAGCACCGTGTCGGACTAATGTGAGGCATGTCAGTGATGCTCAAAGAGGGCCGAGTTTAAATTAAGAACTCACAGCAAATTACAGCTGGAGGAGATGAAGGCGTGTACCTAGAGACCGCACTCGTTGCGGGGTGGATGCTCACGCTTGTGTTCAGCTGCCTGCTGATGCCAACATCTCATCTGAGGTATGGCTTCCAGGCCTCATGCCTCAGGACAGAGCTCCTGCCCAAAATTACTGGCTCAGTTTCAGCTATAGTGGATGAATACGAAAGACTGCCATACGTGTTTCGAGTAACAGATGGCTTTAATGCTGGCTTAACGTGTCACAGACTTGTACACTAAGGCAACAAATACAACCAACGCTTTGTTCAGAGTCTCATTTTTTATTCTGTTTACGGCATAAATCATACTCGTAGGTGTTGACTGTATATCATTATTATTATTGACAGATATAGAGCACCCGGGACAGAAATACAGCAGGAAATAGATTGTTTTTTGCCCATTCCCAGTCTGACTCAGCAGCACTATTACTGTGTGAGCTTGATTGGAAAAATGCTGAAAACAACAGTAAATAATATCCAGTTGCTATGAAAAATATAACAGCATGAGAGCTTGCTAAATATGCCAGTAAAAATATTTCATAGTGTGCTAATTTAGAAAGCTGAGGTGGGTGGTGATGGTGGTAATATTATAGCTACAAATTATCAAGTAAAAAAGTAGCAAATGTACTTAAAAAACTTGAATAGTGTTTGAGATTTTACAAAAAGAGAAAAAAAAAATGTTTTTTTTTCCCCTGAAGAGATAAAAAGAAAACGAATCACATCTTTTTACATTTTAAGGCTGATTCAACCTCATCACACCACACACGCCACGGGTGAATACCGAATCCCACATGCACACATTAGTGAGGAGGTGCAACAGTAACTGATACACAAAAGCTATCACCTCATCCAAATCAGATTCAGAAGAATAATCCTGATCCATGGGAGTGTCTCCTCAGATGACCCAAGTGTTACTGAGGCTTTAACCTCTTTAACCTCCTTGGACCTGGCGTCCACATATGTGGACATTACATTTTGGGTTGTCTACACCAAAATACAAAACTTTGCTCTACAAGGGCCTGATATCCACTTACGAGGACATTATACGTCCTCTGTTCTCTCGAAAGTTTAAACAAATATTTTCATATGTGGATCTCATTTTTATCAGAAACAAAAATCTGGTAATTCTTTGTTTTTACATTCATCGGGTCCCAATCAGCCCAAATATCAAAGAGAAATTAAAAATGCATGCCGTGGAAGAGTTCGGGTCTTAGGAGGTTAAAATCAATGTTCTTCTTTTTTCACCTTGGAAGTAGGTGATTACAAAGTTTGCTCTGATTAGGTCATCCCCTGCAGGAATGACACTTAGCAAAAAAAACCCCAAAAAACCCCTCTATAATTTGTAACAGTAGTCTAAGAGAATGATTACATTTTTAATAACTATTTGAGTTTTTTTTTTTTTTGGTAGTAGTTAAATATTAAAAACACAATCTTTTTAGGCTGAAATAATAATAAGAAAAGTTGTTTCATGTGAAAAAGCAAAACTACCTTAAATTTAAACTGAAAGTACTGTGCAAAAGTTTTGAGCCACCTGCCATTTCTTTATATTTTGCTTCCAAAGGGCCAGACTTGTTGTCTTGTTGTTGTAATTTTTTAAAGCGGTATTTAATATGCTCGAGCAATAGTTCTCCAGGCTTTCTGGAGGTCACTCAAAGCTTTTCTTTGAACTTTTATTCACTCATTTTCAATCCATCCACTTTCAGAGGAATTTCATTTTTTTTTTATGTGTATTTCTTGAACTATTTAACTTTGACCTATGAGTTGTTCAAGCATAAAAAGCCCTTTAACACAAGAGATGAACCGGTGTTGATTCTTAAAATAACAGATAACTTAGCAAAGAGCCAATTTTAAATTGTATCTTTAGGCACTTTGTTACTAGCAGCCTGTCACAAATACACCCTTAGCTCCAATTTCTTTAGCTAAAACTATAAAATATGCCAAAGATAATATTATTTGACAAGCTTAAAATAGTATTTTATGCCTGCTGATGGTACGTATAAGCTGAAAAATGTGGCTTATCTCAGCATTGTGTGCAATGCATCCTTAATAAAATCTGAGGTAACTGGACAAGTGGAGGACACAAAAGAAGAAGTGGCAGGCCTAAATAACAAACAAATGAAAATAACTATCTACAGCAAATGAATTGTATCTGAAACTCACAAATGAAAGAGAATCCAGCTAAGACCTAACACAAACCTGAGAGATGGATCTGGGCCTTCAGTTGGTCCATCTACTCTTTGCTGAGCTCTTGTCACAATTTCAGCCAATCGTGTGAAAATTTATGGAACTATGAATAGAGAAAAGTACCGTTAAATTTCGATTCACCATGCAATACCATGTGGAAAGCATCTGATTGGCAGCGGCTTTATTTTTCAGCATTAAATGATCCCAAACAAACTGCCAACACAGTAAAAGCATACCTGGAGAGAAAAAAACACACACACAATGGAACACAATCAGTCACAGACTGGCCTTCCAACCTCCAACCAGAGAACAGAACAAAAGGCAGCCAACATCCAAAGAAGAGCTTTGAATGTCCTTCAAGAAGCCCGGAGAACAGTTCCTGAAGACTCCTTCAAGAAATGACAGGAAAGCTCACCCAAGAGGATCTAGATTGTGCTGAAAAATAAATGTAGTCCCCAAAACCAACATTCAAGATCATTAGAATTGTACAAACTCAGTGTTTGCCTTATAAACTGTCTTTTCATGTATGTTTTGATAAATGTGCACATATTTTTAACTTCCCCAGAAGAATATAAATATAATAGAAACAATATAAAGAAATGAGGGGCAGCTCAATCATTTTCCACAGTGCTGTACATGCAGCAAACACTGAACCAGTGCTTATAAATTAAACGGAACTAACAAAAATAACCTTGTGCTGTAGCCTTATTACAGAGTAAGAAAGCAGCAGCGAGACAATATTTGAAAGAGAATGTTCCAAGTCTGCAAATGAGCAAATCATTCCTCAAATAAAGCAGGATATTTTCACATTCATTTAATAATTTAAATTTCTCTTAACTAAATATATTTAGTTTGTGAGAATGCTCAATGCCGAATGAGTGTCACTGCCCATTATAAGTTATAATGACTCACAGTGCCTGGCCAGAGTATCAACAGTAGCCTGCACTTTTCACTGTACAATACTGCAGATATGGCAACGCCAGCTGGGGCTTAAGAACACATTGTTATGCTTCTTCTTCTCAAGGTCAGAGTAAAATTGTATTTTTTTTATTACTGCTTACAGGGAAAGATTCAGCAACATATAGAATTAAAACACATACAATAGGTTTGTGTGAGGAATATATGTGTACACGGGAGAAAAAAAAAACATCTGTGGAGCTGCAACAAGGTTTGTGGGAACACTTGTGCATTTTACATAATGCATGAAGCAGCTTATGATTTATAGCTGACTGAAGGTGTGGTAGGCAGATGCACACCTCGGTTTTCTCAGTTAGAAAAAGAGCTGCCGTTCCAGCTCCTGACCCCGGCTAGATCAAGTGTGAGCAAATGTGTTCGCACATTAAAAAGCAACATTCAGGTTGTTGGACGGCAGAAAGGGAGAGAAAACAAACACACACATGGCTT